>CAUYON010191181.1:0-10620 GCA_963573935.1 Arctocebus calabarensis
AGCGTGGTGATAGAATTAATATCTAGAGTATATCTTTTACAAAACCTATAAGAATACCCATAAACCAATAAGAAATAGATCCCACCGGGCCCACCAAACAAAAATGAGGGCCGCAACTGGAAATTGGCCAGGCGTTGTGGCGGGCGCCTGTAGTCTCAGCTGCTTGGGAGGCAGAGACAGGAGACTCACTTGAGCCCAGGAATTGGAGGTTGCTATGAGCTGTGATGCCACAGCACTCTATCCAAGGGGACAGCTTGAGGCTCTGTGTCAAAAGAAAAAAAAAAAAAAAGAGAGAGTTTGAGGTTTTGGCTCAGCATCTGTGACTCAACAGGCTAAGGCGCCAGCCACGTATACCTGAGCTGGTGGGTTCGAATCCAGCCTGGGCCCGCCAAACAACAATGAAGGCTGCAACCAAAAAATGGCGGGGTGTTGTGGTGGGCGCCTGTAGTCCCAGCTACTTGGGAGGCGGAGGCAGGAGACTTGCTTGAACCCAGGACTTGGAGGTTGCTGTGAGCTGTGATGCCACAGTACTCTATCCAGGGTGACAGCTTGAGGCTCTGTCTCAAAAAAAAAAAAAAAAAGAAAAAGAAAAAGAAAGAAAGAAATAGATCTCACAACAGAAACCTTTGCAAAGGATATGAAGAGGAAATTCACCAAATGTCTAGTAAAGCGTGAAAAGATAACTTCCTTCATCAGGGAAATACAAATAAAAATACAAATTAAAATGATGAGCTACAATTTTACAATCACCACTTTGACAAGCATTCTGAGACCATTCTCAATAAACATTAGTGAGGATGGGCAAACCGGCAGACATACGTTGTTGATGGGAATGTAAGCGGGCACCGGGTCTTTGGTGAGCTGAGAAGGATGAAGGTACTTTTGTCAGGCTCGGCGCTTGTATCACAGTGGTTACGGCACGGCGCCTGCCACGTACACTAAGCGTGGCGGGTTCGAACCTGGCCTGGGTCAGCTGAACTACAACGACCAAAAAAAAGGTGATTCTGTCACCCAATATTCCATGTTTAGGTGTCTCACCTAGAGACAGACTCCAACAGGGCACAACGGGACATCCATGCAGATGTTCCCGGCAGTACGTCGTTAAGTTTTCATTCACCTCAAGGAGAGTTTATGAATTCAGTAAAAATACTATATAGTGGTTAAAACATGACTGTATCTCAAAAACATAATGGCCCACGGAAAAAAAGCAAGTCGCAACAGGAAATGGACGGAATAATATTCACATAAAATTTAAAAATACCAAAACCAGTACTGTGCAGTATTTGCCCCTGCCCACGTGGTGGAAAATGCTTAAAGAAATCCCTGGGAACAGAGGGGCAGGATGCGGTAGCCCGGGCCTTATCTCTGTCCCTAACTTTACATGTTTAAAAAGAGATCTAACTGCCAGCACATGGAGGCCTGCTCTAGTCGCCTTCCAGGGCTAGAGCTCCACTTCTGACCCCGTGGAGGTTCCATCAGCTGGACAAATACATCCTGCTCCCCTCACCCCTCTAAGTTAGTTCCCGTAGGAACCAGGATGTCTGCCCATACTTTATTTTTTCTTCTAATTTCATTCCCAGTTCTTGCTACCTCTAAAGTATTCAGTAAATGTGTGTTTTAAGTGGATCTGTCCAGGAAATGGAGTCGCCAACTCTAAGCTCTACCATTCCTTTTGGGACATCATGGTTAGAAAGAGCATTCACCCTGTAACTTAGGGTAAACCAGTCATTCCCCACTCGGCCTCCGTTTTCTCCTAAACGAACCGTCTAGCCCCAGCACTCTGATTCTAGGAATTCTGTCCTTTCATGTCGAAAACAACACTCGGGCATTTCACAAAAGGCACCCAACCCCCTGGCTACCCTTGGAACCACAGCCCGCTTCCCTGGAACCCGGACTGCACGGAGCTGGTCACATGAACTCCGGGCTTTCTCTGGTGTGACGGGCTTCTTAGATCCCTTTGTGAGCGCAGGTTTTGAAAGGCAACGACCCCGGGTTCTGGGTTTGAGAGGAGCAGGGGATCCGGCGGGAGGAAGGCTGTCGGAGCCAATCAACCCGCCTCCAGACCCCAGCACGTCGCCTGGGCTGCGCTCTCGGATTTCGCCCCTGCCCGCCCTCCTCCCAGCCTCGCCCGAGGGTGCCGGGGCAGGCGAGGACCCCAGGTGAGAGGCGGGAGGGTCCCGAAGGGTGGGAGGTCCCGGTGGTTCGGCCCGGGCTCCACGACGGGTTGGCCGGGCTCAGGGCGTGTCCGTCGCCGCCTGGCTGGCTGCTCGCTCGACACTGTTCGCTCCTACCGGCTGTAGATGGAGCTGTCTGGGTTCCGGCAGCCTCCGACGAGCCTCGGAGTGTTTCTCTTTAAACGGCCTGAGAGGGACATGCCTCCCAGGATGCAGTTTGTATCAACATGGCAGCTGCTGTGCAGCTCCCCTGCTGAAGAGGCGCCGGGACGGCAGCGCAGCTCGCAGCCGGGGCCGGGGCCGGAGCCCAAGCCCGGGTCGCAACCGCGGCCGCAGAGGGGCGGCACGCGGGCCGGGGGCCGCTGCTGAGAGCCAGGGCCCAGCTCGCGGCCGGGGCGCAGTCGGCCGGGTCGCCCGCACAGCCGCGCGCCCCGCTCCGACGCCGCCGCCCGGACTCCGCGGCTCCGTGCCCGCTCGCCCCGAGCAGGCCGGGGCCCGACGGCCGCGCGCGAGCCCCGGCGGGGAAGGCAGGGCCGGGCCGGCGTCGCCTGCCGAGAGGACCGAGCGGCCGGGCCTGCGTGGGGCCGCGCGCGGCGGCGACTCCCGGGGCCCGGGCCGGACAGCGCAGGGCCATGGCCGAGGCGGCCCCGGCTCCGGTGAGGGCGGCCCGCGCGCGCACGGACGCGCGGCCTCGGGGCCCCGGGGACGGCCTGCGTGTCCCGGGCGCCACGGCCCGGCCTGGGATCTCGGTAAGGGACACAAACGCTGCGACGTTGGCGCGGAGGGGGGGGCGCCCTGGAGGGGCTCGCGCGCCCCTGAACGGGAGGTGGGGGGAGGCGGGCCAGGGCCCGGCTGAGGGATCCGCCGTCCGTGCGAGGCTGCGCGGACGCTGGCCCCAGCACACACGCGGCCCCGAGGTGGGGCGCCCGGCGGCGCGCTCGCTCCCTGCGGAGCCGGCGCTGCGTCCGTCGGGGTGGCTGCCGGCACGTTTTCCGCAGAGCTCGGCCCCGCCGAAACGTCTCCCAGCCCGGGCGCGGCGCTGACGCGGCTCTCCCATTTCGCAGAGCGGAGACACTGAGGCACAGACACCTGGCGGCCACCTGCCCTGCCTGCCCCAAGGTCACGTAGCGAGTCATCTGTGGCGTGGCGCCTGAGGCCCCAGAAAGGCCTGCTGTGGGCCTGGACGGGGAGGGGGGCGGCCTTGGCGGCGGCCTCCCCTAGATAACGTGCCTGGCTGGCCTGGCGGTAGACGCGGCCCGTCGGGGGTGGGGGAGGGGGACAGACCGGGCAGCGCCCAGCCAAGCGTCTCCGTGGTGGGGAGCAGGTGACCCTCCGGGCTCTAGCCTCTGCGTCTGGAGGGCCCTGGGCCAAACTTTTGGTGCCCTGACAGATGGTATCTGGGAAGAGCGGCTTTAAGGGGTTGGGGGCTGATGTTCTTCTTCAGTGGGTCGTTCTTAAAAATCTGTCTTAAGATCTCCCTGCAGATCTGCTCTTTGAGAAGGCCTGGCTGTGGTAGAGAGGATGACTGCATGGGTGTCAGTGCTTTTGATCTTCAGTTTCCTCTAGTATATAGGAAGGGGGCTTTCTGAAAAGCCAATTCTTAATAATAATAATAATTAATAAACTATTGGGGAAATAAAACAAAGATTTTTACATGCTGAGGTCCATGTTTAGGTCTCCAGGGCCCTTCAGTGATATATAATGCTGGGTGAACCTCACTGGGTCCTTCAAAAAATGGCAAGACTTTATGTTATGTATGTCCTGATAATATGGCATAAATCCTAGAGACTGACCGCTTTGATACAAGGGCGAGGGACAGTTAAATCCTATGAAATAAGGCTCAGAAGAATTCTTCCCTACTAGCAGTGTGAGAATTTGAGCTTATTAGTTTTAGATATACTTAAGCTCTGTCCCTCTCTTTGGCCCTTCCTTCCTTTTTCTTTCTTTTCTTTTCTTTCTTTCTTTCTTTTTTTTTTTTTTAGACAAGAGTCTTGCTCTGTTGCCCAGGCTAAACTGCAGAGTGGCATTCAGTGTAGCTTACGGTAAGATCAAACTCCTGGGTTGTTTAATCTCCAAGCCTCTTCCCTCAGCCTCCCATAATTGGGAGTACAGGCATCCACTACAATACCTGACTAATTTTTCTGTTTTTAGTAGAGACGGGGTCTCGTTCATACTCAGGCTGGTCTTGAACTCCTGAGCTCAAGCAATCCATCTGAAGCAGCCTCTGGGAGTGTTGGGATTACAGGCTGAGCCACTGCTCCCAGTCTCTTTGGCTATTTCTTTATGCATAGAGTTAGATCAAGCCACAGGTTGGGGGGCTTTTATTTGAGGGGGGAGTGGATGTGCTCCAGAGTCAGTTTGGAAATGGAGAGAGGTGGCCTAATAATGGAAAGCAAAGAAATGGTTTTTTCCTTTCAGCTCTGATTAAACTAGTTGTAAAGGTGTCCTGCCCTGCTGTGTGCTGGCTTTATTTACTATCCTGGGGGGGTCTTTTTTTAATTGTTTCAGTTAAACCCCTGAGTTACTCAGGAAGACTAACTAGGCCCCTAGGGATTGTTTTCCAGTTGTTACTATTAGTTGTAAGCAAACACCCTAATCCCCATCTGGGGAAAGGGCCATAATGTGCCTATTGTGTTGCAGGATGCTAGTCACTTTCCCTGTGAGGAGGCTCCTTCTCCAGGTCGCGCCCATCCTGCCTTCACCTGAGTTGAGAAAGCTTAGTTGCTGCTGAGCCTTCAGTTTGTGGGGTCTGTGAACTTGGAAAATTTGTGAAATTTTGTGTATGTGCCCTTGTGTATTATTTGAAGAGGAAACTTACGTTACATTTTCGAAGGGGGTGCATGACCCAACCTAAATGATGTCTCTGAGTGGACCTTCCTCCCCACCCTCCCTAATCCCATCTAACCTCCCACAGATTTTTTTTTTTTTTGAGACAGAGTCTCACTTCCTTGCCCTATGTAGAGTGCAGTAGTTTCATAGCTCACAGCAACCTCCAACTGTTGGGCTCAAGTAGTCCTCTTGCCTCAATTTTTCTATTTTTAGTAGAGATGGGGTCTCACTTTTGCTCAGGCTGGTTTCGAACTCCTAAGCTCAAGTAATCCACCCACCTCAACCTCCCAGAGTGCTAGGATTACAGGCGTGAGCCACTGCGCCCAGCCTCCTCCAGCAGATCTTTGTTTAATCTCCAAGCCTCTAAATTTCAGAGGTAAAAAGGATTCAGAGCACATGTCTATGAAGCCAACTGCCTAAATTGACAGCTGAGGCCTGGAGGCTACCTGCAGGCTCTTGAGCCAGAGAGCCATGTGACCTGGGGCAAGCTGTTCTGCTTCTCCTGTCCTCCCCATCTTCACATACTGAGTGTGGACAGTAATTCTAGCAGTACCTATTTCATTTGGTTTGGTGAGGATTAAATGAAATAATCCTTTAAAATGACACTTAATAGCTGCTGAATAATTGTTAAGCTATGCCCAACTAATTAGTTTTCACATCTGGCTAGTGACAGAGCTGTTGGATCATGCCACTGCAGAAATCTTTTGCTGAATAGCGTCTTGAATCTTCAATCCTTGGCTTAAAAGTATAATGCTGTCTCCGTTAAGTAACCTTTAAGTGAGTAAATGAGCAAATAAAAGAAAGGAAGCAGTAGAAGAATATCTGAACCTATGGAATAGGTTTAGTTAAGTCTTTGATAGGTAAACTGAAGGAACTGCATTATTTATCCTAATAGATTTTTTTTTTTTTTTGGTAATACTTCATTCATTCAACAGGCATTCGTTAAGCACATGCTATATTTTATATTTCATTTTTAAATGAAGGAAATGGAAATTTTAATTACTTCAAAGATCACTTCTATACAGAGCATAGCAATTGAGCAGATTAGTTATAGGAATATTTTGAAGAAATGGACAGAAATTGTTATAGGAGCAATTCCGTTCAGTTCCCCTAAAGATATTCATTGGGTAGGTAAATACAGAACTTGTCACTCTCTGAAGATCATGGCTTCACTTCCCTGGTGATCCAAGAATTCTCTCAAGATAGATGTGACAAGGTGGGGAATAGGGAGAGAGTGGATAATTGAAATCCCCAAAGGAATCTGAGTCTTTATTTTGGTCTAGTCTCTAATCTTCATGCAAGTGGCAAGACTGGCTGACTTTTGCTGTGCCTCCCATCCTTCTAAGCCTGCTTGCTACCTCATTCCCCACCTCAGGAACCACAGAGAGCAACTCAGACCATCCAAGTAAACCTACCCAAGAGACCTTGTCTCTTGGAGGAGTGGCTGAATTGCCTGCCTTCACCTGCCTCAGTGTCTCTCTGCTCATAACAAAGCCAGTTCAGAATGTCCAGAAGCCCATTTAGCCTCTTTAGTAGGAGCTAGGCACACAGGAGATTTTTTTCCAAGCCAAACATATACCATATGAACTCTTTGAGAAAGTTTATTGATTATAATTCAACTTTTATCAAAGAGTAAGAATCTGGGAAAATTAAGGTAATTTCCTATCCTTACTCTTGGACCAAGTGAGGGAAGGAACACAATGCACCCCAAAGGCCTAAGTAGCACTGGGGCTGGGTGACAAGTCTGCTTTGAATTACAGCTCCAGTACCCACTGGTGACCACCTGCACCCTTGCTGGGAGTCATGGGATAGGAAGTGCCTAGCATTTACAAAATTCTGGTCTGTTGTTTCTCAAAGTTTTATTTTATGTTCAATTATCCAACAACTCAGGCAGTGTAGGCATGTCAGATATTATTATCCTAATTTTATGGACAAGGATGCTGAAAACAGGTCACATAACCAGACCAGGTGACACAGACAGCAGCTGGTATAGACAGGGTGAATGCATGTGTTCTTACTTGAGGCCAGTGCCCTTTCCCCTCTCCTATATCACAGCTCGTAAGATGAGACCTGAGCAATGTATGTTGTGAAAAAGGGTATGGCTCTTGAGCCAGAGAGCCATGTGACCTGGTAAAAAAATAGAAAGTGGCGTAACCATCTTCTATTAGTTTGTGATAGTTTTATTTTGATGTCTAAATTAGTATCACAATGTCAAGGAGAGAGTCATGTCTGAGGAGCATATTTCATTGCTACCCAAACTGAAACCCTTTTTATGTGGATACTTTGGGATTTTTTTGCCAGCTGGAGACTGTGGCCTTCAGTCCTTTCTTTCCCTCAACACAGGTGCAGCAGCTGGACATGGAGCACCACCGGTCATCACCTCTGTCATTCCCCAACGTTCCTCAAGAAGAAACCTTACGTCAGGCCTCTGCTGGAGTCTCCCGAGAAACTCTGTTCCAATCCCGCATTCTTCCCCCCAAAGAAATTCCTTCATCTCCCACCATTACCCTACAAGGCTCCTTGCCCCAAACTTCTAGTGCTCCCAAGCAGGAGACTTCTGGCCGGATGCCGCAAGTTCTCCAGAAGGGACCCTCACTCCTGTATCCTGCCACTTCTGAGCAAGAGACTCACCTCCAGGGCCCCTCAGCTTCCCAAGAAGGGACCCAGTATCCACCCCCAGCTGCTGCTGAACAAGAAATCTCCCTGCTCTCCCACTCCGCTCACCACCAGGAAGCCCCACTGCACTCCCCTGAAGTTCCTGAGAAAGACCCCCTGACGCTTTCCCCCACAGTTCCTGAGGCTGACATGGACCCTTTACTCCAAAGCCCAGTTTCTCAAAAGGACGCACCCTTTCAGATCTCCTCTGCAGCCCAGAAGGAGCAGTCACTCCCCACGGCAGAGATCACCCGCTTGGCCGTGTGGGCTGCCGTCCAAGCGGTGGAGAGGAAACTGGAAGCCCAGGCCATGAGGCTACTGACTCTGGAGGGCAGGACGGGGACAAATGAAAAGAAGATAGCTGACTGCGAAAAAACGGCCGTGGAGTTTGCAAACCATCTGGAGAGCAAGTGGGTTGTGCTGGGGACCCTGTTGCAGGAGTACGGGCTGCTGCAGAGGCGGCTGGAGAACATGGAGAACCTGCTGAAAAACAGAAACTTCTGGATCCTACGGCTGCCCCCGGGCAGCAATGGAGAAGTTCCCAAGGTAAACCTATCCCAACTGGGGCTTCCCAAGGCAGTGATTTGATTTGGAACATGGTTTAGGAATTTAGAAACTGCAGTGGTTGGAAAAGAAAAAAATACAGTGATCCCTAGTTGCCAATGCAGCTTCACTAAGAACAGGATGTGCCAAAATCAAATTATTCCTCCTATTGTCAAAAGCATTGGTTAAACAGAAATGTCCCACGGATCAGGGATTGTCAGTTTAGAACAGTGTTCAGCAGAGCTGTCCATGGTGTTTGAGGTTAAGAAGGCAAAGCTGAGGCAGGTGGGAGCTGCGTAACAGTCTCCGGTGGGTATGTATGAGTGGGTCACTATTGGGGTGGGCAGAGGAGGAACTCAGGTTCTAGGTCACAAGGACCTGTCCTGCAGATCATGTTAATGCTGGGAAAACCGTGATTTCAAGAGGTTTCCAAAAAAAAAGAATTTTCGAGAACTGTTAGGTTTTCATTTTGTTTTACAGCCGGTTCTGAAAGAACTTGAATGTGGACTGGCTTTCTCTCTGTTCTGTGCTGCTGCCCCTTCTCACAGCTTTATGTGGAGAGAAAACAGACTATGTTCTCTAAGCCAGGGTTTCTCAGATTTTGTTGTAGACATAAATCACCTAGGAATCATACTAAATATAGGCTCTAAATTAGTAGATCTAAGGAGGTACCCCGGTGGTGCCATTGCTGCTGTTCCGCAGATGCCGCAGACCCTGCGTTAGAGCTGCAGGGAGTAACCCAAGGGAGAGGAGAAGGACCAGGCAAGATGAGTTCCTCATTCTCTGGGCCAGGACAGTGGCCAGGCTTCCAAAGGAGTCCTAGTGGAGCCCTAGAGCCATGGGTTTAGGCCAAGGCCAGAGGGACCTGGGAGTTGACAGCTGTGACCTGTGACTGCCTTCTAGCCAGTCTAAATGGAGCTTGTTGTATGGTTTCAGGTCCCTGTCACTTTCGATGATGTTGCTGTCCACTTCTCGGAGCAAGAGTGGGGAAACCTGTCCGAGTGGCAGAAAGAGCTCTACAAGAATGTCATGAGGGGCAACTATGAATCTCTGGTTTCCATGGGTAAGGAGAAGGCTTTGCTCACCAGGGGCTGCCTTGACATCAGCTCAAGGTACATTTGTAGCCTCAGGGACTTCTTTTTTTTTTTTAGACAGAGCCTCAAGCTGTCACCCTGGATAGAGTGCAGTGGCATCACAGCTCACAGCAATCTCCAATTCCTGGGCTCAAGTGAGTCTCCTGTCTCCGCCTCCCAAGTAGCTGGGACTACAGGCGCCTGCCACAACGCCCGGCCATTTTTTGGTTGCAGCCGTCATTGTTGTTTGGCAAGCCTGGGCTGGATTAGAACCCACCAGCTCAGGTGTATGTAGCTGGCGCCTCAGCCCGTTGAGCTACAGGTGCCGAGCCAGCCTCAGGGACTTCTGACTGCAGAGCTAATGGTCAAAAGCAAGGAAGTCAAAATTTTAGAGAGCACCTCAGCCCTGTATACCCACATTCAGTACAGCACTGTCCAGGATGGCTTGCAAACAGAGGCACTGCTCCCTAGAAAACCTACAGCAAGCGGGAAAAGACAGACCTAGATGTTGGTGTCTCTCAACTCATATTATTTCTCCCCTATGGATTCTTAATTTCATTTAAGAACAAAAACCTAGAAAACTGTTTTGTACTTTTATATATAGTGGAACCCCTGTAAGTTGACCACCCAAGGGACTGTAACAAACTGGTCAACACACAGAGTGGGTCAACATAAGGAACTAGATCTGCTGTACCAACACATACATCTGGTTTATGTCCAGTATATGGAAATTAGGTCAACTTAAGGAGGTGGTCAGCTATGGATTTTTCAACGCTATATCCTCTTCTTTGGCAGAAGAAAACTCTTTTGTCATATATCATACGAATTTTTATTTTTGTTTTTGTGTTTTTGAGATAGAGTCTCACTTTTGTTGCCCCCTGGTAGAGTACCATGGCATCACAGCTCACAGCAGCCTCAGACTCTTGGGCTCAAGTGATTCTTTGCCTCAGCCTCCCAAGCAGCTGGGACTACAGGTACCCACCACACCACCTGGCTATTTTTAGAAATGGGGTTTTGGTCTAGCTCAAGCTGGTCTTGAGCTCAGGAGGTCAAGTGATCCACCACCTCCGCCTCTCAAAGTGTTGGGATTATAGGCATGAGCCACTGCACCCAGCTACAATACAAGTTTTTTTTTTTTTTTGAGACAGAGCCTCAAGCTGTCACCCTGGACAGAGTGCTGTAGCATCACAGCTCACAGCAACCTCCAATTCCTGGGCTCAAGCGAGTCTCCTGCCTCTGCCTCCCAAGTAGCTGGGACTACAGGAGCCCGCCACAACGCCCGGCCATCATTGTTGTTTGGCGGCCCGGGCTGGATTCGAACCTGGCAGCTCAGGTGTACGTGGCTG
>CAUYON010191183.1:0-13648 GCA_963573935.1 Arctocebus calabarensis
TTTTTGAGACAGAGCCTCAAGCTGTCACCCTGGATAGAGTGCTGTGGCATCACAGCTCACAGCAACCTCCAATTCCTGGGCTTAAGCGAGTCTCTTGCCTCCACCTCCCAAGTAGCTGGGACTACAGGTGCCCGCCACAACACCGGGCCATTTTTTGGTTGCAGCCGTCATTGTTGTTTGGCGGCCTGGGCTGGATTCGAACCCCCAGCTCAGTTGTATGTGGTTGGCGCCTTAGCCCGTTGAGCCACAGGCGCCGAGCCATGACCATTGAATATTATGGTGTATTACTACCTATTATACATTCTTCCTTCCTTCTCTCCGAGTGGTAATCATTGTCTCAAACTTTGTGTTAAATCATCCTCTGGTTTTTAGTAATACTTTTGTTTATATATCTAAATATTTTATTATTTATTTTTGCCTGTTTCTGTACTTTACTTAAATAGAATGCCTTCTTTGACATGTTATCTTTTACCTTAACATATTTTTTATGAGATTCATCGCTGATCATAAATACACTTCTAATTTGTCATTTTTCAGTTGTTGAGTGTGTTACACTGAATAAAAATAGTGCTTGTCTTCTTGGTAAAGATCTGAGTGATTTCTAGATATTTTTTAATCAGAAAAAAATGTTTTTGTTGTTCCTTTTCCTCTAATGTATATGAGGGAGGATTTTTAGGGTTTACATGGGTAAGATTAGAATGGTTGAATCATGAGATATGTACTCATCTTTTATGTTATTAGGTAAATTATTCTTTTCCCAAAAGATTGTACAGATTACATTCTTACAAGTCCTATGCAAAAGTTCTCAAGAAATCATGAACATCAGCAATATATTTTTTTCATTTTTTAAAAAATTTTTATTAAATTATAATTGTGTACATCGGTGCAATCATGGGGCACAATGTGCTGACTTTATATACATTCTGAAATGTTTTCATTGAACTATTTAACATAGCCTTAATGACCTTTTAATCACTATATGAAAACATTTATATTCTACATTTAATATTTTTCACCTGTACCCTTCTAGGATGCACTGTAGATGTGATCCCACCAATCACTCTCCCTCCACCTATCCTCCCCCCTCCCCTCCCCTCCCTTGATCAGAAACATTTTTAAATGTTCAAATTTCTGCAAGTATATTATATGTAAGAGTATGTTTCATTTTGCTTTTACTTTGCAGATTCTTGATTACTAATGCAGTTGAGCATCTTTTCATGCTTATGGTATACAAATTCCTTCTTTTATGAAAGCATTTGTATATTATTTTAATTTTTGTCTTTAAGTTCATTTGTATAAGTTTTAAAATAAATTTGGGATATCAATCCTTTTTGATGATATATAATGAATGTAACATTTGCTACAATTATATTTTCTGATTTTTAGTTAATCTTTCAACTTCTGCAATATTTTTCTTCACAGTTTGTGCTTTTGTGTCTTTTTATGAAAAGCTTTCGTTATCTTGTTCTCAAAATTATTCTGCTATATTTTCTTCTAAAGTTTCCCGTATTGAATGTTTGATCCACATGGAATGAAGGTTTTGAATTATGTTATGGGGTACTTCCTCAATTGGAAATTTTTTTTATATGGCATTTAGAGCACTACTATTTTCCCACTAATAAGTAATTCTACCTGTTATATATCAAGTTTACATATATTCATAGCTCAAATAATTTTTTCATTTGTCTCTTTGTTATCTTTGTGTTTATCCTAAAATTTAATTAAATTTTCATAAGAAGTATGAATGCCAATAGGGAAGGTATGTTTTATTTCTTAGTACACATTTTAGTGTCATCTTGTCAAGTCCTTTGAAGACCTTGTAGGCATTATGATTTTGATATATATAAATTAATACATTTTGAAAATTCAACATCTTTTACATATTATAATCAAATTGATTAAGTTGTCAAGTCCTTTACTTTTTAAAGGTCTTTTCTAATGTCTTTCAGCAAAGATTTTAATTATTTTCAAGCAGCAGTTTGCTTAGATGTATTACTGGGTATGATTGCTTATTTTTTATTATAAACAAACTTATTAGAGAATAATTTAAAACCCTTTGTGGCTGATAAATGCAAGTACAATTGATTTTTGTACATTTAACCCTTATCTAGCATTATTGCTAAACTCTTACAAATTCTATAAATTATCTGCGTGTTATTTCAGGCTTTTTCTGTTTATAATTTGTGAATTATGACAATTTTGTTTCTTTTTTTAAAATTTTGATCCATTTTATTGTATTTTCTATCTTGTTTTCCTGGCTATGTCCTCTAGTAGAAGTTAAAATAAAATGCTGATAAAGAGTATCCTTTTCTTGCTTTTAAAGGAAGGGTGAATATACACTTTGTTGTGTTATTTGTGATTGTATTTTATTAAGTTGAAGGCATTCTTTTATATTCCATATTTCTGAGGTTGTTTTCTAAATCTTGAGTTTTACTATATGTTTTTCCTAATCTATTAAGGTGATCATATGATATTTCTTATTAGATGTGTTGATAAGATGCATGAATACATTTTATACTGGTAAATTGATCTTCATTTTGGAATAAGGCCAGTTTGGCTATCATTTTATATATTTATATTATTTATTTTGTTACTATTTGAGTTTTTTATTCTTACAGTCATGAATATACTAGCTCCTAGTCTACACACCAGGGCTTAGCAAGTAAACAAGATAAGCAAGTTTCTATTCCCATGGAGTTTATTTCTGGAGAGGAGCCTCTAATTAATCTCTATTTTCTTTGAATGAGAGTTTTCCCCTTAATATCATATAGTGACCACAGTTCACAGATTTTTTTTTACACCATCCTACAGTTAAGGGAAAACACCTTAGGTGTGCCTCTCTATCCTTTCCCTCTAGTAATTATGAGTAACCATTAGATTTCTTTGCTTTGTTATGGAAACTTGGATGCTACTGAAAAATCAGTGCTATTTAATTCTAATAGCTAGAATTATTAGTATTTCTTAACTTTAGAATCATCCTTTAATGTTATTCTTATTAAAAATAAATACTCCCAACTGAACATATTTTAGTATGTGTGAGTTACAGTGTAACTTTGTCTGACTCTTGTAAGTGGCATACTTTTTACTACATTTTAGTTTGTTCTGGGGGTGAAAGTTTAATGGCCACTTTGGACTCTAGCATTGTCTCATGTGGCATTGCTGTACATCCTCAATGAACCTGACTTGGACTAGATGATTTCTACGGGGCTTGCCAGCTCTGATTAGGGAGGCATTGCACTACCACAAATTAGTTCTTAAAGCTGGCACAAATAACTTCAAACCCTTTTAGTGTACAATATCTATGCGGCCTGCTGGCTTCTTGTTCTGTTTCTCCATAAAGATGTTACAGTGTCTTAATCATAGGAATGGCACAATTTTCAAAGAAGGGTAGTTTATACCAACAATCTATTTTATAAACATAACTTTAATTTCTCTCCTTTAAATACTGGGGAACATTTGCCCTCTCAAATGCAGAAGGTGAGTCCATCTTCCTCCTTAGGGACTTTGCTTAATTGTTAAGGTGGTTCAGAAGCTGATAAAAGAGATTTTCAGAGGCATTTTCATTTTATCCGAAAGATGATGTACCATTCATTAGGCCTCATTGCTTTTCTTGTTTTCATTTCTTAGAATACATAGCTGAATATTTATCCTTCTCTGTACTTTTGCATGGTCAGAATCAACTCTTATCATTATAAAAATGTAAATTAAAAGTGGCACTATTACCATAATGGTTAGCCTTGTTTGTATTCAACGTGGGAAAGCTCAGAGAGAGAGAATTAATTGGGCTTTTGTTTTAGTTTTGCCTTGTTAATCTCAATGTGTAAATCTGTTTTCAGAGGATAGACTGCTGGTAGGATAGCAGACTAGTCTCCCTAGTCTTTGACCCTTGGGAAACTCAGTTTCTTCTGCATTTCTTCTTGGAGCATTCAAAGTTAGCATTTAAACAATTTTTTTTTCAGAAAACCAAACTTTATTAGATCCCTTCAAGTAAGTTCCTTCAGATTACCTGAGATCCGACTAGTGTCCATGTTTTTAATTGAACTTTTGTAAGGATTGGTAGGTAGAGATAAAAGACAAAGACATAAAGGATGAGCTTTTACTACAGCTCAACTGTTCTGAAAATGACTTAATTTTAACAAGGCCACAAAATTTATATGATTATCTTATTTCTGTTCTGAATTTACATCACCTAAACAATGTTTTTTTGAAAGAGCATGTAATACTAATGCATTATCATATAGTGTCACAAGGAGTACAATGAGTGATTCAAGTACAAAGTTAAGACTCATGTCTTTGAAAATCAGCGCCTCGCTGGCTGTTGATAGAAGGATATGCCTGTGGCCCTCTCCCTAAAACACATTCCATAACAATGAAATTGGGCAGCAAATAGCAACAGTAATAGTGATCCTGATCCCTTTAACCTTTTATTCCCACTTTAGCCACCTCTTTACATAGCTGCAAAGTTTGTGTATGGGGGAAGGTGGTCTGGGGAGAAGATGGAACACCTGCATTTGCTCCATGTAATCCCAACATCGATGGCAGCTTTATTCTGTCTCATTGAGCCTGGGATTTAGGAATCCAGCTTAGAAACAGAAGAAGGAAGGGCTTTGCACAAATATCAGCTGGATATTCTTGACATATTGTTGCTGGGAGTGTGCAGAAATGGGTGGGTCTAACAATATAAGGGAAGAAATACAAAAGCGGGGGTATGAAAGGTCAAAGGGGAAGATATCATAATTATACAGCTTGTTTATTGCACAGTCAGAGAAATTCAGCTTTCTGTGGAGGCAAGACTCTATTTCCCCCCCTAGAATTAACTAATTTCTGAGTAGATGAAAAACTATAGGCAATGGTCATACCTGGTCTGTGATTATTAAAAGATTTTTCTCACAGAATTCTGCCCTTGTACTGAAATAATTATCTGTCCAGAGAAGAGAACAAGAAGAGTTCATATGACAACCATGCACAAGTGAGGCTGTCTTTGTCAGACTCTTTCCTTTGCCTTAATTTCTCTGCTAAGGTTCTGCACGTGGGAAATGTGACAAACTTTTCAAGGTCCCTTTCAGATGTTAATTCTTCAGAGAGGCTCTCCTTGATCTCCAGCAGAAGTTGCTTACTCTAAGTTATCTCTTGACATTTTTTTACTCATCTCTATTGTAAACACAATTTTCTTTTACAATACTATATTTTATAGTTCACATGCTTTTCTTCCTTGGTACATTAAAGTGTATGGAGCTACGAAGGCATTACATATTGTATCTCTAGTGTGTAGCAATTTTGTGGCACAAATTACATATAAGATAAAATGCTATTGAATGAATATCTTGATCTAAACAATATATGTTATTGGCTTCGGTTTAGATTTATATCTTGGTTGCTTATATAATGCAGATATATATAAGAAGGAATCATAGCAAAGGCAGAGTTGTCTTCTGATAAAATAAATAATAAGGATAATTGATACTAAATACAAGTATTATATGTTTTTATATTACAAAACACATAAAATCGGCCATCAGTAACATTTTTGGAAAATAAGAAATCGGTGAAAGTTTCTTGTTATTGGCTCGGCGCCTGTGGCTCAATGGGCTAAGGTGCCAGCCACGTACACGTGAGCTGGTGTGTTTGAATCCAGCCTGGGCTTGCCAAACAACAATGACAGCTGCAACCAAAAAGATGGCCGGGCATTGTGGCGGGCACCTGTGTTCTCAGCTATTTGGGAGGCAGAGGCAGGAGACTCGCTTGAGCCCAAGAATTGGAGATTGCTGTGAGCTGTGATGCCACAACACTCTATCCAGGGTGATAGCTTGAGGCTCTGTCTCAAATAAAAATAAAAATAAAAATAAAATGTGTCTATATAGTATTCTCCAACAAAGGGAGTGGAAGGGTGGCACAGACTTTTCTTTTCTTTTTTCTTTGAGATGGAATCTTACTGTGTTGCCCTGGGTAGAGTGCCATGGCATCATCATGCTTCACAGCAACCTCAAACTCTTAGGCTGAAGCCATCCTCTTGCCTCATCCTTCCAGGTAGCTGGGACTACTGGCATGTACCACCATGCCCTACAAGGTTTTCTATTTTAGTAGAGATGGAGTCTTGCTCTTGCTCAGGCTGGTCTCAAATTCTTGAGCTCAAGTGATCCACCTGCATCAGTCTCCCAGAGTGGTAGCATTATAGGCATGAGCCACTGCACCTGGTCCAGACTTTTCTTATATACAGTGACGTACTGCTAATAAGCCAGGAGACCTTAGACACTCTGAGCCTCAGGCTCCTATAATATGGGATTGATTGCCTCTGCCATGAAGTGCTGGGTAAAGGCTAATAACATTATCTTATTTATTGAACATTTATTAGACCCTAAGTGTTTGAACTTGACTTATCTAAATCCAAACCTTGGAACAATGAGGTAGGTACTATCATCATCTCCACCCTATAGATGAGGAAGCTGAGACACAGGTTAAGCAGCGTTTCCAAATACATCTATCTTTCTTTCTCTCTTTCTCTCTCTTTCTCTCCCAACCTCCCTTCAGGAAACTCATCTATTACCACTGCTTATAAAATCCTCTATAAGCAATGGCTCCTCTGTTTTTTTTCCCCATTATCCTGAGATACAGCTTTGTATATCTGATGGCCTATTTGACTTGTCATCTTGGGGATTAAACAGATCTCTCAATTTTCTCTCTCCCAACCAGATGAAGACACTAAAGCAACTTGCTCAAGTCACCAAGCCAAATTTTGAACCTGGTCTCTCTTTGTCTACAAAACTTGTACTCTTGGGCTCAAACTACTTATCTAGGAATTGAATCTCTCTTCATTTTTTTTTGAGACAGTCTCATTTTGTCACCCTTGATAGAGTACCATGGCATCATAGCTCATAGCAATCTGAAGCTCTTAGACTCAAGAGATCCTCTTGCCTCAGCCTCCCAAGTAGCTGGAATTATAGGCATCTGTCACAACACCCAGCTATTTTTAGGGAAAGGGTCTCACTCTTGCTCAAGCTTGTCTCGAATTCCTGAGCTCAGGCAATCCACCTGCCTTGGCCTCCCAGAGTCATAGGATTACAGGAGTGAACCACCATACCCAGTGATTCTCTCTTCAAAATAGTCCTTTCCATTCTCTACACCCTGGTCAGATCTACGAGACTGTATCTCTGGATCACTGTGATAAGCACTAAACCAACTGCTATCTCTCTCAAACTAAAGAGGCCCCGGGCACCAGCCTCATGATGTGTCAAGAAAGAAACCATCCATAATGGTAGAGGGGACCTCCAAAGAGGATTCATCAGAGTAATGGGGCAGGAGGAGAGCTGTAAATACATCTTCTCTCTTTCCATCAAAATTTACACTCTCCTATTCTGCTGATCAGAAATTATATCCTTGAGAATTTCCATGTATAGAGGGAATTAGGGAGGATCTCTGAGCTTCCCCAGTTAGAGTGTGTGGCAGCTCTCATTTAACAAGGCTGCATGAACGTTCCTTCATCTGCCATCCACCTCTCCATTTTTTGTCCATTATTGAGCTTCCCAATAGTGCTGCGACATCTCCTTCTATATCAAGTATATCCTCAATATGGAACAGGGCTGTAGCACTCAGATGGAATACCCTACAGAGCAGCAGCCCCCTTCTGACTTTCCAAAGAAAAAAAGGTAGAGAAAAATCTCCCCTATTTCATATGTGCCTAGTGGCTGCCTTGTTTGAACTTGCAGGGACCCTATGATTTCACTTTGTGGTCTAGAGAAAAGAGGGAATTTTCCCAGGATCACTGAGAGGTGGCAATGAAGTTGGAGCTTGACCTTGGGTGTACACTGCTTTTTGACTATTCTCTTCACCCTGAGTCAGCCAAATGCACGTGGGATTTTCCTGATATAAACTTGCATTTTGCCAATCTCAAAGGTCTATTTGTAAGCATTTGACTCTTTCCCATTCCTTAGAAATCAGCAGCAGCGTGACTGTGGGCAGCAGGTCAGACCTCAGGGCATTCCCTAGACAGCCTTTTTTCTGCCTCATGAACCAAACCATGCATTGGCTGATTCCGGTCAGAAAAATCTAAAAGAGCTTTTTAAGCTAAAACATGGAACCCAGAATGCTCCTTTTGCAAATGTAGGAATGTGTGAGCTTACACTGAGTTTCAGGAGAGGCCAACTCTGGATTAAACGTTCAGAAAGATACTGGGTACTCAACGTGGATGGCAAGGACGGGGAAGGAGTGGGACGGAGGGCAGCTAAGCAGGGATCTACTTCCTTTCCAGGTTACAGGCATTCTTGTTTTCTGGTAATGCGACTTCAGGGTAGTTATTATGTCTCCCTCATACTCTGTTCCCTCATTTATAATATGGGGGATATGATAGCACCAATACCGTCAATTTGGTGAATGGATTAAATAAGCCCTGGCACAGGGTGAGGCACAGCAAATGTCTGCTTTATAATTTTTGTCACTTCCTTCCAGTCCGTTCTCTGGCCTCTGTTGATGTGGAATATTAAATAGCTCCAACTTCCTCTTAATCCAAGGTCAAAGGACCTTCAGTCTCATATATATTACCTTGGACATATAGTCTTTTCTTCAACCACTAGACAAGCAGAAAAGTAGAGACTTAGAATCTCTTGCTCTCCTTCCCTTGTGATTTCCTCCCCTTTCCCTTTGCTTTTATTCCCCCTTTTCTTTCCCTACCTTCTCCCTCTTCTCTTTTTCTTTCCTTCCCACCTTCCTTCCCTCTTTCTCTCTTTCTTCCTTTCCTTCTCCCTCCCTCCCTTCCTGCCTTTCCGCCTCTGGCTGGTGCTGTCCTTGGTGCTGACTCAGTTTTTGCCTTTCCTCCGCTGGATAGGAAACTGTGTGCAAATGAAACACACACAGCTATTGAGGGCTAAAGCTGGGAGCATTACCCAAGCTAAGTTCTGTGTCTCTGGTGCGTCCACAGCTTCCACAGTGCCCTGAAGAAGCTGACCTGGACAAGGGGTGCCAGCATGAGCCCAGACTGTCCCACAGCCGTCGACTGGGGAGTCCTAGGGCACAGAGAGCTAGCACCTTATCTGGGTGCCCCAGGGACTACTATTGGCAAAGTGATGGCCCCGCAGGGACCAAACACGGGCTCACACAGGATACATAGGCCGGAGATAAGGCCAAGAACAGATCCCCTTGGCGCTCAAGTGCTGTTTGTCAGAAATCACAGCCCTGGCTGGTGACAGACCCCAGGTGCAGGGTGATAACAATGACATGTGATCAGCAGCCTTGGAGGACAGGCTGTCATGGCTCCTAGAGATAAGGAAACAGTGAGCAACCCCTGTGCCCAGGGAAGGATCTGCAGAGGTTCCAGACAAAGCAGAGGGAGCTGAAGCCTGTTTCTGACCCCCTGTACGGCACCAAGAGCCCCTCTCGCCACAGGCCCCTGAGCCTCTTTCTGTCCCCAGTGCCCCAGCCCCCATTATGCACCCACTCTTCTGACCCCTGCTCCCTGGAGTTAATCATGTTATCTCTAGAGCACAGGTGTTAGAGGATGATAACAGACAGGCAGTGCCCTCCCCGCACCCCAGCCCCAAAGCGGCTGCTGGGGGTGGGGGTTTGGAGGAGCAGAGCCTCCTCCAGGCTTATTCAGGCCATGGACTCAGCATTGACAGCCTCCCATCAGGGTCAGACTTTTGAAGAATCGAGACGGGGGGCGTGGAGGGGTTCCCATAAAATTTTCTAGTGCCTTCCCATTCTACCTCCTGGGGAGCCAAGCTGCTGACCCCACACTTGGGCTCTCATTTTGAGATGGGTTCCTCTGCCCCTGGCTAGTCTCTGCCCATCTCCCGACTGCAGTCCCAGTAGCCATGAAGTGGGGAGTCAGCACGCCTGGGTTCTAGTCCTGGCCCCAGCTTTGTGAGTGATTTAAGGGTCACAGGCAAATCATGCCACTATCTGTCCTCAACCTCTTCAACCGTAAATTGGGGATACTGGTGTGTGAATGTCAGATCTGCTAGGTGGCATAAGTTCCAGAGAGATAAATATACATGTGGGGAGAGGGAAGAATAGAAGACTGGGATTTCTCCATCACTAACTGGGCCCACTGGCAGACCATGGAGTTTTGCTGGGTCTTGGGCAGGGGCGTCTGCTCTGCTTGACTTCCCAGGCAGCAAAGTCATCTTCCAGGTCCCCTTTGGCATCTTTTCTGTCCCTCCTTGTCTCTGCCTGGGCTGTGATTTCTTGTTGATCCAGTCTCGGGCCTCACCTGTTATATTCTGTTTGCTTTCTTTCCATTTTTTACTCTTGCCTTTTCCCCAATCTTTGACACATATCAGTAAACCTCAATCTGCTTCCTCATTTGTTGCTGATGGAAAAAGTATACGAAAGATTATTTGCCCAGCCCATATTTGGACACTGTTATGGCTGACTTGATGTTGCTATGGGCAACCATCCAACATCCTGGCTTCACAGTTTTTTGACCTTATCAACTTTGATGACCTTCATCATTCCCTTCAGCCCATGGACACATTGTAGACTTTGTCATTCCTCCGTGACCTTTCCATTTTTAAAACATTAAACTTTCTAGTGATTGCTTCCTCAAAACTCACTGGTTTAAAACAACAATTCATTTTATTATCTCTCATAGTTTCTGTGAGTTAATGATTCTAGGCCTAGGAGGAGGTTCCAGTTTTGGTCTCTCATGCGCTTGTGGTCACGATGTTCGCTGTCATCTATCAGAAGGCTTGACTGGGGACAGAGGAGCCACTTAGAAGGTGATTTACCCATCTGGATAGCAAATTGGTTTCAGCTGTTGGCAAAAGACTTCAATCCCTCCCTGCATGGATCTCAGTCTAGGGCTACCCATGGGTTCTAGCAACACCGAGGCTGGCTTCCCCCAGAGCAAGTATACAAGAGAGAGCAAGGTAGAAGCTACACTGTCTTTTGTGATATGTTTATAGCCTTGGGAGCCACATATTGTAAGTTCCACAATATCGCACAGGTTATATGGGTCAGCCATGTTCAGTGTGAGAGGGGACTGCCCAAAGACATGGATCCTGGAGAAAGAAGCCCTGGGCCATCTTGGAAGCTTGGGAGATGTTCCCTATGGGAAACCACTATGCTTATGGTTCCTAAGTTGAGACTTTCTCAGTCATATCTGCCCATGCCTCTGAGGACATCTGTTGGTCTTTACTTATTTGATTTGTTTATTTTGAGATAGATTCTCACTCTGTCACCTTGCATAGAGGAGATATCACAGCTCACAGCAATAACCCAAAACTCCTGGGTTTAAGCAACCCTCCTGCCTCAGCCTCCTGAGTAGCTGGAACTACAGGTGCTCATCACAACATCCAGCTCATTTTCTTATTTTTAGTAGAGATGGGGTCTTGTTCTTGCTCAGGCTGGTCTTGAACTCCTGAGATCAAGCAATACACCTGCATCAGGCCTCCCATAGTGCTAGGATTATAGGCATGAGCTACCATGCCCCAGCCATCTGTCAGGCTTTAATTACTCATTTCCCTTTGCTTTCCGCTCCACAAAACTAGCACATTGTATCTCTCCTTTGTTACAAATGGAGGTATGTAAGTTTTCATTATATTAGGGGTAGAGATAACAGCCAAATATCCAATAGCAGTTACTACATGCCAGGTACTCTCCTAAACACTTCATGTATATTAATTCATTTAATTTTAGTCATTACAAAGCCCTATGAGGTAGAAATTATCATTGCCCCCATTTTACATATGGGAAAGTGAGGTAAGCAAAATCAAAGTATCTTTTCCAAGGCCACACAGCTAGCAAGTACCAAAAGAAAGCTGCCCAGCAGGGCAGCACCTGTGGCTCGGTGAGTAGGGTGCAGGCCCCATATGCCAAGGGTGACAGGTTTGAACTCAGTCCCGGCCAAACTTTAATAACAACAACAAAAAAATAGCTGGGTGTTGTGACGGGTGTCTGTAGTCCCAGCTACTTGGGAGGCTGAGGCAAGAGAATCGCCTAAGCCCAAGAGTTTGAGGTTGCTGTGACCTGTGACACCACAGCACTCTACCAAGGGCAACAAAGTGAGACTCTGTCTCTAAAAAAAAAAGAAAAAGAAAGCTGGCCAGCAAGGATGTGCTCTTCATCACCACACTTGACCTCCAGCAGAATGGGGAGTGGATGGTGGGCAAGGTGGGCATGCCCGTGTTTTCCTGGGGGCATTGAGGGAGGGTCAGTGACTGAGAGCCAGAGGGCACCAACAGGCCAGGGTAGAGCCTGGGAAGGAGACAAAAGGGGCAGATTAAGCAAGAGGCAGGAAAGGGCTGTGTGTGGATGTCTGCCATGCTGAGCAGAATCTGCCTGGCAGAGGCTAGTTCTCAATCCCAGAAGGAAACCCCCATCCCTGTAAGTGCCAAGTGAGGCCTGAGATGCAAATATTTGTTCGGCTCCTGCCCTTCTTGTTCAAACAGGGCACCGGCTTTGGGGACAGGGGCTGGCTATGGTAGTGAGAAATGAGAAGTCATTGAGGGTGGGGAGCGTGAAGGAGGACCCCTTGCTCTGGGGGTTACTAACAAACCCCCAGGCTCCTGAGCTGCTGGAATCCATTAGCTCATCCAAGCAGCTAAATAACACCCTGGCTGCTTTAGGAGACATCTGTGCAAACAAAGCCACTTTCCCCTTCCCTCTCCGACTCCATCACACTCCTGGTGCCTACCAGGCTCTGTGCGACCGCGGTGCGGTCAGTGGCAACACGGTTGTGTGTCACTGCCTCGCTGCTTCCCCGAGCCACGAGATGGTGTGTTAGTGTGGGGAGGATATTTTGTCATGACCATCACTGTGTTTTGCTCTGTGCGGATTTCCTTCCACCTGTGTGTAGCAGTCCAGCTGCGCTGCTGTGGACCGAGTTACTGTGTGTGTGGTGTACACACGTGCTTGTGATGCTGTCTTGCTGTGCAATTGTATTACATAGTATGTGATGATGTCACCATAAGATCACATGTCCAGGACCGTGATCTTTTCTTTCTTTCTTTCTTTCTTTCTTTCTTTCTTTCTTTCTTTCTTTCTTTCTTTCTTTCTTTCTTTCTTTCTTTCTTTCTTCCTTCCTTCCTTCCTTCCTTCCTTCCTTCCTTCCTTCCTTCCTTCCTTCCTTCCTTTCTGCCTGTAAAGGCAAGACTATTACAAAATTCATATGGAAAGTCAAAGAAGTAGAATATTAAAAACATTTTATGAAAGTAGAAAGGGTGGTTTGTTTGACATAAAGTCTCAGAGTCAGTGATTATACCTCAGTTGGTAAAAGGTAGTTTGCAGATGTGATTAAGAGTCTTGCAATGGTGGCTCGGCACCTGTGGCTCAGCGGGCCAAGGCGCCAGCCACGTACACCTGAGCTGGCGGGTTCGAATCCAGCCTGGGCCCGCCAAACAACAATGATGGCTGTCTAACCAAAAAGAATGGCCAGCCATTGTGGCGGGAGCCTGTGGTCCTAGCTACTTGGGAGGCGGAGGCAAGAGACTCGCTTGAGCTCAGGAATTGGAGGTTGCTGTGAGCTGTGATGTCACAGCACTCTATCCAGGGTGACAGCTTGAGGCTCTGTCTCAAAAAAAAAAAAAAAAAAAAAAGAGTCTTGCAATGGTAAGGTTATCCTGGATTCCCCCAGATAATGAAGTTTTATGTTATGATGTCAGATTTCCTCAATATTTTTGAATCTTGAGGTTTCATTCATATCTTTGAATTTCTAGAC
>CAUYON010191189.1:0-10901 GCA_963573935.1 Arctocebus calabarensis
CGGGCACCTGTAGTCCCAGCCACTTGGGAGGCAGAGGCAAGAGACTCGCTTGAGCCCAGGAATTGGAGGTTGCTATGAGCTGTGATGCCATGGCACTCTATCTAGGGTGACAGCTTGAGGCTCTGTCTCAAAAAAAAAAAAAAAATATCTCTTTGTTCTTTATCTCTGTGTAACATAGTTTGCTACCAGGACAGTAGATGCTTTAAGAAGATTTAACTTCTATCTCTCATTGATCCCTTATTGCTTTTTCCTTTTACATACCTGAGAAGAAACATGGATTCATTCAATTGACCCCCAAGAGTACTCTTAGGCCTCAAGTCAGTTGGATTTTCTGTGGCAGGAAAGTAAAATATTATCCATGGAGGAATGACAATATCATGAGCAAGGTAAAACAGATTTAAAGAGAAAGATAATTCTGAAATTAGGAACTCTCTGAAACGGCATTCTAAGCAGCATGAATGTGCTCAAATAAAAGCTTACCTAGTCTGAGAGAGTGACTTAGTCGTTGACCACTCTTCTGCCCTTTGGCTTCTCCACTCTGAGGGTTCTGCAAAAGCTCCTTGGAATCTCGTGGCTCGGGACATTCCATCACATTTCTACTAGTCAATGAGAGAAAGCCAAAAAAAAAAAAAAAAAATCAAACTTTGGAGATCTCTATCATGGAAACATCTAGGTTGGATATTGTAATTATCCAACAATGCTTTTGGCGAAGTTGTATAGAGGTACAAAAGTAATAATATGTTTCAATTAGTAGCTAAAATGAGCACTTTCTACATGGAAGGCATTGTACTAAGGAGTCTATAAACCTTATCCCTGAAAAATAAATAGTAGCAGGCAGACTCCGGAAGTAAACAAATGCTCAAAGTACCACTAAAACCTGCACTGAGTTTGTCTTTATTTATCCCTTTTATCATAGTATTGCCTGGCCTGAACTCAAAGGCAAGAAGTAGAGAAGAATCCAAGAAGAAGCCGTCTATTTCTGTTTCAAGGAATGGGATAGAGGGGACATAAAAGCCAGAACAGACAAGGAAAACATCCTAGTTTTTTTTTTTTTTTTTCCTTTCTTCCCTTTTGTCATGTCCAGCCTCTGGGGATGGGCACACTTTTCTCTGACCAGAGAGGTATGGAGCCAAGAACCTGAGGCAAATTGCTCTTCTCTGTTTTTCTCTCTCATTGTCCTCCTGCCATATGAATCCAAAGGCATCTAGCAAGACAAAAACCATAATATGCCACAACTAAGTAGGGTTTCTTGTGGGAATGCAGGGAAGATTCCGTATTTGAAAAATCAATTAATGTAGGCTCGGCGCCTGCAGCTCAGCGGGCTAAGGCGCCAGCCACGTACACCTGAGCTGGCGGGTTCAAATCCAGCCCGGGCCTGCCAAACAATGACGGTGGCAACCAAAAAATGGCCGGGCATTGTGGCGGGTGCCTGTAGTCCCAGCTACTTGGGAGGCAGAGGCCAGGAGACTCGCTTGAGCCCAGGAATTGGAGGTTGCTGTGAGCTATGATTCCATAACACTCTACCAAGGGTGACAGCTTGAGGCTCTATCTAAAAAAAAAAGAAAATCAATTAATGTAATCCACCAGAATAAGAGTGTAACAAAGAAAGGTCACATGATTACATCAAATGATAAAGAAAAAGTATTTGCCAAAATTGAACATTCATTCAACCAAAAAGGGACAGCTATAAAACGTCTGGCTAGCATCACACTAATTGGGGAAACAAAGAATGCTTTCACTCTAAAAATCAGGAACCGGGTCCTGAGCCAGATTATAAGCAATCAAAGGTGGGAGCTATAATTCAAACTTCACAGCAGCTCCCATAAAGCCCAAAACAACAATGAGAACATAAAGATCACTTGATCATAGAAACTCAAGTTTGAAAGGGTTCTTAAGTAGAACTGGGACTTCGCTAACCAGAACGCTAACTTTGCCAGGATCAAAATTAACAAGCAGAAATCCGGTCAAGCATGGTAGCTTACTCCTGTAATCCCAGCACTCTGGGAGGCCAAGGTAGGATCATTTGAGGACAGGAGTTCCAGACCAGCCTGAGCAAAAGTGAGACCCTGTGTCTTAAAAAAAAAAAAAGAAAATTAGCTAGACATGGTGGCACACACCTGTAGTCCCACCTACTTGGGAGGTCAAAGCAGGAGAACTGCTTGAGTGCAGAGGTTTGAGGTTGCTGTGAACTATGATGATACCTCTATACTCTAGTCCAGGTAACAGAATGATTCGCTGTCTCAAAAAAAAATAGAAATGAAGCAAGAAAGGGAGGGAGGGAAGGAAAAGAGAAGGAAAGGACAAGAGAAGGAAAGAAAAAGAAAAGAAAAAGAAAAAGCAGAATCCATTTACCACCAAATGACTTGGGGGGGGGGGAGTCAATTATGAAAACTTTACCAACTACTTCTCACCTCGTTCTTTTCCAAATGCTATAACTTTGCTAAGTGTCCTGGGCCAAGAATATTTTACAATAAAATGAAGCATATTAGGCAGCATGACCTAGGTCATGCAATAGTAACTTGCCAAATCCTAGTGGCTTATAAATCTCATAACTTTATCCCTCCACTCACGCACATAGCTGTTGAAAACTGGCAGGAAAACCAGGCTCATAGTAGCCACTCAAGACCCAGGCTGACAGTAACTTCATTTTGACATTTTTCTTCCCAATTATATCTCATCAGGAGGAAGAATGTGGCAAATCACACACTGGCTCTTAAAGTTTCTATGTGAAAATAACACACATCACTTCTCCAAACATCTTATTAGACAAAGCAAGTCACATGACCACACCTAACTTAAAAGGGGGAATGAGATCCTACCATTTACTTGGGAGGCAGAAAGCCATATGTACTTGGTAAACAGAACTAGTGACTACCACAAATCAATGATTGAAGAATAAACAACTGATCAGAAAATGAAGAAAATCAAGAACACCAAGTAATCATGATCCTTGGTTAAGCAAATGCTGGATTTTCTCTTTGAAAGCATACAAATTCAGGTCATTGAAATTACAAATTAAAATAGCAATGGCATTAGTAATCTATAAATATATCCCATGCACAAAGATAGTTTTATACTACCTGAAGCTGAAATCCTCGATTCTTGACTCCTGATCTTCTCTAGTGAAAGCATTCTTCCAAAATGAATGTTGCAGTAAGCCTGTCCAAGTTAATCTTCATAAAACATAAATGTCAAATTCTATTTTAACATGATTTACCATGGACAATTCCCCTAAGACATGTCCCGATTACATAAACTACTAGACTTTACAATTTTATAAATACCTCCATGAAAATGTACCTTTGGAACTGTTTTATATTTTACTCTTTCACTTCAGAGTGCAATTAATTGTTACCAAAATAGTTCAGAAGCCTTAAATGGTGTAGAATGAAAGAGTCTGACAAGTACTAGTAGTCTCAAGGCTCATATTCCATAAAGCCTGACAAGCTATTTCAGGTACTCCAACCTTATAAGAAAGGAGTCTATGAATAATTTGAAATTCTAAAGTAAATATCAGATAGTATCAATCTATAATTCTGTCATCCTTTGTGTCTCAAGGGAGGCATGATTATTTTAGTTACACTCTGTTTGATACATTTCAGCTTTGGAACTTCACTTTCAGAACTTGCTTCAGAAATAAACAAGAATATCAGCTTCAAGACTATATACATTCACACCACTGTTTGGGAGTCAAAATAATGTTACCCAGCTAGTGCATTTTAAAATGCTAGGCTGTATCTAAAACCCAGACACACCTTCAAAGCGTTATGTTTTATTACTACTAGAGTAACCACAAGGTATAGTCACCAGATTAGGAAAATCAGGCATGACTTAAATTTAAAACAAAGATGACAAGATTTTATATTTGAATAATAATTTATATTTGTATAATTTAATTTTGAATTAAAATAATTTATATTTTGAATACTTTGAATATTTTATATTTGAACAATTTTGATCCAAAATTTCTGTATTAAATATTACTTTGAGCAAAACACTGATGCAAATAATAAAGAGAAAGAATTTGCAACCACATATAACATTCTTTTTACACAATTATTCTTCTAATTCACTAAACGAGAAATTAAAATAGCCAAAAAGTAAGTGAAATTGACTTTTTATCCAACATATTGGCAAAAATTTAAAAGATCAAGAAAGCCCACTGTGGTGATAATGGGGGAAAAGGAACTTTCTAACTAGTCCCAGAAGGCAGCAAATACAGCAAACTATTTAATGCTCTTAACCTTAGGACAGCAATCCCACTTTAAGAAATTTATACAAAAGAGCAGCACCTGTGGCTCAAAGGAGTAGGGCGCCGGCCCCATATACCGGAGGTGGTGGGTTCAAACCCAGCCCCAGCCAAAAAGTGCAAAAAGAAAAAAAAAAGAAAGAAAGAAAGAAAGAAATTTATACAAAGGAGATCTCTGTCCAAGTGAACAATAAAAGAAAAATAACACAAAAGGATATTTTCTGTAGAAAGGAATATAATATTCCAAATCAAGAAGCATTCTACATTTTTTTATTATAGATAATCACATGTACATTCTGCAGCTATTTAAAATTGCTAAGATAGGCTTGGCGCCCGTAGCACAGTGGTTACAGCGCCCGTCACATACCCTGAGGCTGGCGGTTTGAACCCAGCCCAGACCCTCTAAGCAACGATGACAACTGCAACAGAAAAATAGCCGGGCATTGTGGCGGGCGCCTGAAGCCCCAGCTACTTGTGAGGCTAAGGCAAGAAAATCACTTAAGCACAAGAGTTTGAAGTTGCTATGAGCTGTTAAACCATGGCACTCTACCGAGGGTGACATATATATCTAAATAAATAAATTACTAAGATATATGTGTTATGTGTGTGGGTATACATATATTCCCACACATTAATATGAAAATATCCATAACACACCACAAGAAAAAAAGTCAGTTATAGAGTGGTCCCACTTAAGCAAAACATTATATAAATATAGGGTAATAAATGTAGGCATGTGTGAATGCACCCTCCTAAACAAATTAGGTATATGTATATCCTATCAAAAGATATATAAAGATTAACTACCAAAATAACATTAACTCTGAAAGCATTCTAACATAAGTAAAGGCTTATACAAGAATCAGCATTTCCTTCTACAGTGATTTTAATATATTGAATAAAAGTAAAAAATGAAGTATTTTCTATGCTGCGCTAAATTTATTCTCCATTTTACCTCTGGAACCTCCTCCTCTACCTGCCTCAATTTTCTGTGACAAAAGCAGAACTAGAAACTAATCACTCTTCTCACCTAGGCCAAGGACACCTCTTACCTTATGACCTACCACCTTCTAGCCTCCCCCACCCTGTGGCACAACAGTGATTTCCAACTTATTGCCATCACTGCAACACAGAAAATTCAACATGATCCTATCACCCTGTCACTTGATAACTTCATTATGACAGGATAATCATAAAAACATATCACATTAAATGTCATTCAGTTAACAATACTTTAACTATCTTGACAGTATCATCTCTGGTTCAACAGTCTAAAATCATCTTAGCCTGAAATACACAATGGAAAGAAATGCACTTCTTGTATTTGAGAGTTACAAGAAAATCTGTCAACCTACGAGGCAACTATTTAATACATGAAAAGAGAAACTAACTTCAGAAGTTCCTTATGATTAAAAATACCTGCAAACTGAGAGGGAAAATTCTTAATCCAAAGTCAGACTTCTTTTTTTAAAAAAGGTAAATTTAACAGCTATTCATACATTAAGAAAAGCAGAAACTTAGAGGTAAATGGAAGAGAAAAAAAGATTCCACTATTCAGTTACATTAAAACACCATCCTGTATGACACAAAGCACATTGAAAGGGAATAATTGAAGCAGAGTTATGATCTGCTTGTTCATAGGCTAAAATTCATTCCAGCCACCCTACTAAAGCAAGGAAGACATGATCATTAAAATCCTTTTCCTAACCACGGCATATTTGCATACTTATAAAACTTACTATAGCATTGCAACAGAACAAATCTCATAGAGGCTCACACTTATGTATTAAGGATATGGTTACAGATTTTATCTTTCAATGAAAGCTTTTACTCCCTAATGTTATATCTCTGTGTAATTGTGTCAGAAATATAGACGAATTTGAATTGAAGTCAACTATTTCAAAAAATAACAGAGCAAAAAAAAAAAAAAAATAACAGAGCAACCCAGTTATAGCACAAGAAATGGGGAAAGGGGCAAGGGAGGAGAGGGAGGGAGGACGGGTGGAGGGAGGGTTATTGGTGGAATCACACTTACGGTGCATCTTACAAGGGTACAAGTGAAAATTACTAAATGCAGAATATAAATGTCTTCATAAAGTGATTAAAAGGCCATGAAGGCTATGTTAAATAGTTCAATGAAAATATTTGATTGTATATGAAGTCAGCACATTGTGCCCCATGATTGCACCAATGTACACAATTATGATTTAATAAAAATAAATAAATAACAGAGCAACAATAGCCACCACCTTTAGGACATAGTAGAATTTGGCACATTAATTGTAAGGGTGAAATTTTCTTTTTATTCCAATGAGCAAATTTCATTAAGTGCCTCTACTTTAGAGGGACAAAATTAAATTGTTTTTTTTCTCTTTTTTTATTTCATTATAACTATCTTAAAATTTGAATACATTGCCCATGTTTGGTATCCAATAACATAATACCTAAAGTGCCAAAAAAATGTATATGCATTTTAAAGAAAGGAAGAAACTATATTGAAATTGTAATACTCAAGTCACAATTTGACTTCTGCAATAAGAGGTGCTCAAATGTGACTTATATTCATCTTTTGTTTTCTATATACGCAACATATTATAATGTAACACAGCTTTTTCCTTTTATAAAATACGTAGGCATTTCTTGGCACCCTCTGTGTACAGGTCCCCAATGTCAAAAATGTATAAGTGAGTTCCTATTTTTGTTGGTAACTTAGCTTATAAGCTTTTTAATATTGTGCTATTTTAATCCAAAATGTAGAAAGATGTTTATATTCAAATGGATAAATTATTACCTGTTGTAATGTAAGCCAAAATGCAACCATTTTAGTATCAATAAAGAAAAGTATAGTTTCTAATCAACTATAATTTTAAAATGCAAAGTCTATAAAACTTTGAAGATGTTTTGTCTATTCTCAATATTTATAATAATTTTCTACCTTTAGCAAGTATTTATTGTCAAGGTATGTGGCTACTTTATTTAAACTATATTATACTCTCAGCACCTTATCCTGTCTAGAAATGAGTAAATAATAAATAGCTTTACTCTCAAAAAAAAAAAAAAAAACAAAAAACAAAAAAAACCATCCCTACCTTTTCTCAGGATCTCTTTGAAGTAACCCATCAAGCAAATTAACAAAATCTGAAGAAGCTTTAGGAAGCGATGAATCTACAAACAAATTAATTTTTAAAAACAAAAATGTGGTAAGTAAACAAATATATAACACATAAATTATATCCTATATCCAAGAAGTTAAAATACTATAAATAATAGCATTTTAAAAATATAAATTGTTTTTAAGAGAACACTGAATCCATTAACAATTACTCAAAAACTAAGTCTTAACTAACTACTAGTAACCTTCTCATTATTGAATAACACCAATAAGGATCACCAGCCTGAGAAACTCAAGACTCTTCAACTATTAATATTATCTCTTTTTCTCTGACACATTCTTAACTTGAACAACTTTCCATTCTAATACAATATATTAGAATACTTGTGACCTCTTTTATTTCAAAGATTTCTAATAGGGAAATGCAATAATAAACTTAACATTATGACACTATCCAATTCCATTAATCTCACGTTTTTGTCTTTTAAAATTACATCTATTCCACAGTCAGTTCATCACTCTATGGATAACAGAAGTGGCTATGAAGACAATGCCCCCTTGAGACAAAGCAATCAAAATGGATGGCACAATTGAGCACAATGGCATCAGTGATGGCTGACCTAATCCTTAATACCTTCATTCTCTGATTTCTCCTCTCTGCATAAAAACCTTTAACTTATAGGTAATTGATTCTTTATTTAAAACAAAAACATCAGAAGCCATCATTTCCAGAAACAGCAATGACTGATTTCTACAAAAATTAAGATAAAGCTAATGGAAGAAAAACGAAATGTAACTTATTTTAAGAAATAGACTTGGGCGGCGCCCGTGGCTCAAAAGAATAGGGCACCAGCCCTAAATACCGGAGGGGGCGGGTTCAAACCCAGCCCCGGCCCAAAAAACTGCAAAAAAAAAAAAAAGAAATAGACTAATTTTGAAATATCAAGAGTTAGGATCACCTAGGATGATTCCTGAAATATTAAAAATACTCTGTATTCCTATTTACTTCACTCCTTCTGAAAATGTTATTCTTTTAAAAACTAACATTTTTATAGAATCCTGTTTTCGTTATATAGATATGTATATAGAGAGATTAACTTCTTGAAATAAAGACCTAGTATTTGATACATCAAATGGTAACTTTAGTTTACAATAATCTATTATACATTTCCAAAATAGCTAGAAGAGAATAAATCAAATGTTTCTAGTATAAAGGACAAATATTTAAGGTGATAAATAGCATAAGAATACTCATTTGTTCTTTACTAATTATATTGAATGAATTTAATTATCACATGTACCCCAAAATATGTATATCCATTACGCTCAACAAAAAAATAAAATATAAAAGATTGCTTCTTTAATGGTGTACAGCAAAATGTTTTACTATGTTTGTACCTTTTGTTTTCCTTTTTTTTTCTTAAAATTATTGCTAATGATTGATTGCTCTATAAGCCCGTTTATCCTTTTAAAGTTTCAAAACCTTTTTTTTTTTTTAAATTAAATCACAGCTGCGTACATTAGTGCAATCAAGGGGTACAATGTGCTGGTTTCATAACAATCTGAAATGTTTTCATCAAACTGTTTAACATAGCCTTCATGGCATTTTCTTTTTTTCTTTTTTCCAGTGGTAAGACTGAATTTATTTACAGAAAAGAACACAGAAAACACCAAAGCTCCTGGTAGAGAGAGAGAACTCAAGTGGGGAGAGTAAATCTCTCTCCGTTTCTCTCCCCGTCTCCTCCTTTAGGCTTTTAGTCTCGGGGTATATATAGGTGTATGGGTTCCTTGGCCAGGAAACGAATGAACACAGTCCCTTCCGCCGGGGGAAAGCTGAATGAACCTATCAATGAATGAACACAGTCCATTCATGGAATTGAGGCCTAGGAAATTCACATGAAATTGACCTAGGTATAGGAAATAGGGGTTCCACATTTAGTCCTAAGTGTAAAGAGAAGGAGACACCAAGGCACAGGTGTCTCCTGGGCAGTTGTCCAGCCTTTTTTGGCTATTGGAGCCTCTAGTGAACAGTTTTAAAGTACTACAGCTATATCTAGTTTAAAAGACTTTTAAAACTTTTAAGCATAGCATTCAGATTCATCAAGATAAAGACTAAAAAACAGCTGATTTGTTCCTATTCAAATACTAAAAGAAACAGGGTATGAGTATAAATTAAGTAAATGATACAAAAAGAATTATATAAATCGTTAAACCAGGATTGTGATATAGGTACACAAAATAACTTGTGTTTTATAATGAAAGAAACTATCAGTAGTACTTTGTTTTCCATTTCAGTATATCGAAATTATGGCAAAGGCATTACTAACATTTCTAAAAATATCAATTTGGGGCCACTTATAAAATATACCTTCAGGGGTTATAAATCAAAAAAAAATAAATTTGGGATAAAGGTGTATCTTTAATAAGCATAAAATGTAAGTTAACTTGATTTGCCATAAGAAATCTTACCTTTTGGAGTAGGAGGCAAAGGATCTTCATATAAAATCTTCTCAGCCAATTCTGAAACACTATCTGAGAAGAATGGAGGTTTTCCTGAAATCACATGAAAATTTACAAAATAAAAGTTTGCTATCACCAATAATTCTAAACTAATCTCAATATTTTAGGATTATACAATTTACAGAAAAAAATATATAGAAATAATGAATGTCTAGTATGTACCAGACCATTATCTATTTTTATATTTCTCTAACTCAAAATTTATCATCCTAATATACAAATTCATATAGACAATGACTATGATCCAAGGGTAGTGGGGCCATTCAACACAGCCAAATAATTCATATCACAGATATATTTATAAGAATTTCTAATAATGAGGCTTGGCGGGCTAAGGCGCCAGCCATGTACACCTGAGCTGGTGGGTTCGAATCCAGCCCAGGCCCGCCCAACAACAATGACGGCTGCAACCAAAAAATGGCCAGGCAGCGGCCCCATATACCGAGGGTGGTGGGTTCAAACCCAGCCCTGGCCAAAATGCAAAAAAAAAAAAAAGATTTTGGCTTGGCACCTATGGCTCAACGGGCTAAGTAAGGCGCCAGCCACATACACCTGAGCTGGCAGGTTCGAATCCAGCCCGGGCCCACCAAACAATGACGGCTGCAACCAAAAAATGGCCGGGAGTTGTGGCAGACGCCTGTAGTCCCAGCTACTTGGAAGGCAGTGGCAGGAGACTTGCTTGAGCCCAGGAATTGGAGGTTGCTGTGAGCTGTGATGTCACAGCACTCTATCCAGGGTGACAGCTCGAGGCTCTGCCTCAAATAAAAATAAAAATAAAAATAAAATGGCCGGGCATGTGGTGGGCACCTGTAGTCCCGCTACTTGGGAGGCAGAGGCAGGAGCCTTGCTTGAGCCTAGGAATTGGAGGTTGCTGTGAGCTGTGATGCCACAGCACTCTATCCAGGGTGACAGCTTGAGGCTCTGTCTCAAAAATAGGCACATTTCAACATTCCAGATGATTATTATGAAAAATTTCCTATATGTCAAAAAGTTCCTAGGAACCTACATATTCCTAGACAC
>CAUYON010191191.1:0-11916 GCA_963573935.1 Arctocebus calabarensis
CAGAACAAGTTCACAGAATTTATTTCTGTCAAGGCTATTTTCCCTGATCAGACTGGGGCTGCAAATGGGTTTTACTCAGTCTGTGAGTTCCAGCCCTTTGTCTCAGCTTTCATCCCCTGAGGGCCAGGTTAAGCAAAGCAGTATTCTAATCCCTGCTTTGTTTCCCAGTTGTTACTGCCTCAGGCAAATCCTTCATGTGCCTTGGATGCTGGTCTGCTCTGCCAGCACTGTCACCGGAGAAGTCGCTGCTTCCCCTGGCCACCCAGAACACTGGGAGTGTCTCCTCAAAACATCCCCAGGGTTGCAGCTCTCCAGCTATTGTTCCTGGAGCTGGTTGCTGTTTTGTGCCTCAGGAGACCTTCCCATCAGCCAGGTCTCCTCACAGCTCTCTCCCCTTTCACCACTGTGAGCCGGAAAACCAGCACAGTTCAGCAAGTTTGCACCCGTCCACATCCCTCGAGAAAATCTCCAAGAATCTGGACTCTGTGGAGAACAGGCCTGCAGACCTCAGGGTGAGAGTTGAGGGGAACACCAGGAACATCAACTTGCAGGTCGAGAGTATGTACAGTTTTATGCCTGCCTGGCTGGAGTGCACCACGGTGCCCTAGTAGGAGAAAGAGGTCTGGTTTTTAGAGGGTCTCTCCCATGGGGTAGTGTGGGAGGACATCTGAACTCTGCTCGCTTGTTTGTGTGGAGGTATGGAGTATACTGCGAACCTCTCTCATGGGGGAGGGGACTCCCGTCCGCTTGGTGATGTGCTCTGTACTTTTTTGTTTGTGTCCTTGGGGTCTCAGGTTGCCCTAGCAGGGTTGATGTGCACTCTATGACCTTTTCTTTTGGCTCAGATCCAAACCATCGGCTTTCTTGCTGAGTTTCTGTCCTTTAACTCTCCTTCTGGATGGGAACCTCTGCTGAAAGCTGGTTACAGATCTGTAACTTGGCTCCTCCCCCCTACTTAGCTTCTTATTGAAGGATCTATCCAACACTGCTAAAGGAGTATTAAAATCTCCAACTACTGTAGAGCTGGAGGAAATCAAGTTACTCATGTTTATTAGAGTTTTTCTTATAAATTGAGGTGCATTCTGGTTAGGTGCATAAATATTAATAACTGAAATCTCATCATATTGAGTATTACCTTTAACAAATATGAAATGTCTATCTTTATCCTTCCTTACTTTGGTTGGTTTAACACCTATTGTATCTGCAAATAATATTGCAACACCTACTTTTTTCTGTTTTCCATTTGCCTGGAATATAGATGACCATCCCTTCACCTTGCATCTATATTTGTCTTTTAAGGTAAGATGAGATTCTTCTATGCAGCAGATATCTGGCCTGAGTTTTTGTATCCAGTCAGCCAACCTATGACTCTTTAGAGGACAATTTAAACCATTGACATTAATTGAAAATATTGGTAAATCTTTAGAAAGTCTAGTGGACATTTTTAATCCTTTCATCACTGTGGAAGTTGGAGTGCAATAAAAAGTTTCTGGATGAGTTTACTATTGCGTTGGAGGATTACGCTGGTCATTATGGAGAACAGGTCTGAGAATATCCTGGAGAGCTGGTTTAGTTATAGCAAATTTCTTCCATGTGTGGATATTGTTAAAGTATTTAATTTCTCCATCAGAAATGAAACTCAGTTTAGCTGGATACAGGATCCTGGGTTGAAAGTTATTTTGTTTTAGGAGATTAAAAATCGATGAGCATTCTCTTCTAGCTTGAAAAGTTTGATAGAGATCTGCAGTTATTCTAATTTTCTTTCTCTTTTAGGTTACGGATTTCTTGCATCTGGCTGCTTTCAAAATTTTCTCCTTCATATTAACTTTAGTGATGTTAATTATGATGTGCCTGGGGGATGTCTTATTCTGGGTGAGTTGTGCTGGGTTTCTGAAACTGTCTATCTGAATTTCAGGATCTTTTGTCATGTCTGGAAAATTCTTTCATAATCTCATACAGAAGAGACTCTGTGCCTTGTGATGTCACTTGGTTGTTTTCAGGTATCCCAATAAGGTGAATATTGGTTTCCTTCAAGTTATCCCAGAGCTGTATGAGAGAATGATACATTTTTGCCTTCCATTTCTCTTTCTCTTTGTGGATTTGGGAGCATTCAAAAGCTTTGCCTTCGATGTCAGAATTCCTTTCTTCTGCTGGCTGCATTCTATTGCTGAGGGATCCTACTGTGTTTCTCAGATCTTTGAGGACTGCAACTTCTTGTCTCAATGTGTCAAAATATTTGGTCATTTGGTTTTTGAATTCCTTGACTTCTTGAGACAATTTTTGAAACGCACCCTGAATTTCTAAATCCAACTTTTCCTCTATTTTATTAATCTTGTTTGCAATCCAAATTCTGTATTCGATTTCTGACATCTCAGTCTTCTATTTATGCATAGGATCATCATTTATGTCTGCCAAATTGTTCCTTGAGGGGGTTGATCTACTCAGGTTGTTCATGTTTCCAGAGCTTTTCCGTTGATTCCGCCCCATGATTATTTTACACCATTTGGCTGTATGAGTAGATAAAGACAAGTTGGGTTTGGGGTTCTAAGAGTAGTGATTGACCAGTCCTTTGCCTGAAAACTGGGACTGGTGTCTGTACCTTTTCCCCTAGAATTTTGCCAAGGACCTGTAAAATGCTACTGCTTGCAAAACTGGGGACCTTCTTGGTGTGGTGGGGTGAAGTGACTCTGTCTTATTTTCAGCTGGTCTCTGTCTTACCCTAGAGAATCAGTTAGATTCTGGATTGAAGTCTGAGCTGTGGAGAAATACCAGCAGTTAAGTCACCACACCCCTCACAGGCAGCAATTGGGAAAGTAAAATCAAACTTTCCCACTACCACACACCCAGAGTACCACTTTGGAAAGTTCTCAGGTGATTGGCCCAGTTGAGGAGGTCCCAATCAATTGTGCCAGCCAGCACTGGCCTCAATTGGAATAGTTGAAAAGTCTCTGGCAACTATATAGCAGGGGTCTGCTGTAAGCTGTAGTATAACTCTCTCCAATGCTTTGTGAGCTCAGGAGGGCCCTCTCAGCAAGTAGATTAGTCTGGGAAGGTTGATCCCTCCTTCCCCACCTTGCCCCTCTGTCATACCCAGTCACTGCTATCCCCACAGAGCTGTGATCCAGTTTCCTCCAATGAGCAGATGCTCCCAAGATTTGCACCTGCTTGGATCACAAGGAGGTCTGTGGCTGCTCAGCCAGTCCGCCACTCTCTGTCACGGTTTGGCAGGGGGAGGTGAGGCCTGACAACCTGTGTACTTGATAGGGGCTGGGCGATTCACTCAGTTCCAGTCCTGTCCCTGATTGATGTTGCTGATAGAACAGAACAAGTTCACAGAATTTGTTTCCTTTGCCACTATTTTCCGCTGTGGATCAGACGCTGGGCTGCAAATGGGTCTGATTAAGTATGTGAGTTCCAGCCCTTTGTTTCAGCTTTCATCCCCTGAGGGCCAGGTGCGTCTGAAGCTGAGTAAAGCAGTCTCTGCCTGGTCTGCTCTGCTAATGGCTGCCACTGGAGAAGCTGGCTGGCTTCCCCTGGTTGCCCAGAAAGACTTGGAGTGTGTCCTCAAAACATCCCCAGGGGTGCAAGCCCCACTGCCATTGTTTCCGCAGCTCCTGCTGCTGCTCCATGCCTCAGGGGACCCCCTCTCCAGCTTGGCCTCCTCTCGGCTCACTTTCCTCTCACAACTCCTGAGCTGGAAAATCAGCACAGATCAGCAACAGTCTGCGCCCAGTCCACAACCCTCGAGAAAATGTCCAAGATTCTGGATGCCATGGGGGACAGGCTTCTAGACCTCAGGGTGAGAGTGGAAGGGAGTGCTGGGAATTCAAACTTGCAGGTAGAGAATACATACAGTTTTATACAGTTTTATGCCTGGCAGGAGAGTGCAATGGCACCCTAGTAGGGGAAGGAGGTCCGATTTTAGAGGGTCTGTCCCGTGGGGTAGAGTGGGAGGACATCTGAAATCTCCTCGCTTGTTTGTATGGAGGTATGGAGTATACTGTGAGCTGTTCTCATGGGGGAGGGGACTCCTGTCCACTTGGTGATGTGCTCTATACCTTTTGTTTGTGTCCTTGGGGTTGCAGGTTGCCCCAGCAGGGTTGATGTGCGTTCTTTGGCCTTCTCTTTTAGTTCAGATCCAAACCATCGGCTTTCTTGCTAAATTTGTGTCCTTTAACTCTCCTTCTGGATGGGAGCCTCTGTGGAAAGCTGGCTACAGATCGCCATCTTGGCTCCTCCCCCTCAGAATATATAACTCTTTGAACATAATGGAGACTTGGCTGTTATTTCTTAATCATATATATCTTCTTTTATTTCAGACATAGAATGCAAAAGGAGAGTTTGAAATCCTCAAATTCTACTGACTTGCTTTTTTGAAGAGACCAAAATACACCAGGTTAAATATAGTCTATCATTTGTTTCTGGGGAAAGATTCAAATGTGATTGAAGTTTACCAAATGACATTGGAGCTCAAATAATTGTATGTTTGTTTAAAGTAGAAAAGAAATTTGTAGAGAGATGAAGAAGGGAAGTGCACCTGTAGAGTGTTCATAAATCTTTGGCCATAGTAGATGCTTGCTACATGTTTGAGACAGAACCAATAAATTAAAGGAAAATGATTTTGAAGTTGTAGGATGGAGGAATATGTTTCAATTCCTGGGCATACTGGAAACACATTCTTCATCTTTACTTTCTTAAAAGTGACAAAATCCATTGCTTTTCTGGGCTTTGTTACAGTGTATCAGAATATATACTGCAGCAATTGTATAGGGCCATATAATTGAGAGGTAAGGCTTTAATAAAGGCAAAGGACGAAAGACAGAAAGAGAAAGAAAGGATAGGTAAACATCCAGGAGGTTTGAGACATCCAGGTTTAGCTTTCAAGAGTTCTTTCTTGGTTGCATAGGACTCAATCTCTGAATTACAATCCACCAAGATATGCCAAAGCCAAGCAAAAGTTTGCTGAGGGAAGTTTTATATCCCATTGGTCATGTAGCAAAAATGAGGCTGTGCAACCAAGTGAACCAAGTGTGCAACGTTAGTCAGGGAATTTTCAGTAGATGATGTAGACAAGCTGGTATAAGGTACTTGCAGGGGCCTCTTAGACTCGAAAGTGCTCCTTATAAATTACCAACTAGTACATTTCAGCCTTATCTTGGCCATCTGTCAAATCTATGGTTCCAGGAACCCCTGGAGATATGCATAGAGCTATCACAAGCTGTAAGTTAACACTGGCTTTACACATAGACAAAAAAGGGGAAAGACAAAAATGGATAAAACATATCAAGACAAAAATGGATAAAACATATCATAGCCAGACCCCAGCAAAGTTTAGAAAGAGTGAGTCCATTTGCTGTCAAGTTTTTATTTCTCTTTTAAAGTTTATCTGTGGAACAGAATAAAGAGTTCTCTGTGTAATTAAATGTCTGGCAAGTTAATGTTGATAGAGAAATCTGCAATCTCTGACAGTTTGGAGTGAAAGTCTGTGCTCTAGGCAGAAGTCCAATTTCATTTTGTTCTATAGAGGTTCTATAGAGACAGCACGTGAGATGTCAGTCCCCAGGCAACCAATGGTACAGCAGAAGGCAGGATAGAGCCATTATCCCTTACTGCTCTCAGCTTGATCTGTAAAAGGCCTTTATAGTTCCATAGCCAAATTGCCACCAAAAGACCTGATCTCCAGCCATGACTACACCACTTACACATGTGTTTCACCTTGGGCAAATTACTTGATTCCTTTCTTATATAGAAAATGGTGATAATGATACTAACTACATAGGGACGAGCCAGTGTACACAAACATGTACTACAACACATCAAGACCTTACTTAAAATTCTAAAATATCTTTGTCAGAGAGGTAAGGATTAGGATTTGTTCCAGTGCCCTGCTCCTTTGAACACAGGGACGCCTTCACACTGTTCCTTCAGACATACTATCTTCTAGCATATTATTCTTGTAACTGCTTCACAGATAACCTAACTTGACACATTGTATAGGTTCCTTATTCCTGTTATTACTACAAACTTAGTGATTTAAAACAACACAAGCTTATTTTTTTCTAGTTCTGGAGGTCAGAAATTGGAGGTCAGTTTCCTTGGGCTAGAGTCAATGTGTTGCTGGTTCCTTCTGGAGGCACTGAATGGAAAATTCATTTCCCAGCCTTTCTCAGCTTCTAGAGGCTGCCTTAGCTTGTGCATCTCCAAAGTGCATTCTAATTTCTGCTTCCATCACCACACTGCCCTCTGTCCCAAATGCCTCCTCTCATAGGGACCTTCGTGATTATATTGCACCCACTTGGATAATCTAGGATAATTTCCTTCTTTCAACATCCTTAACTTGATCACTTCTGCAAAGGCCTTTTTCTCATATGAAATGAAACTCACAAGAGAGTAGGACACTGGGAGTCATTACTCAGCCTACCACATATTCATTATCCTTACTCTTGTTATCTGGGTGAGGGAGGCTGGCTTCATTTCAGGAAGTCTAACTGCAGTTTAATGAGGTTGAGTGAATCATCCTCAGTGTTCCAAATGCTGCATTGTTACTATCTGCAGTGCAGAGTTAGTAAGGCTTCATTTTACTTTTTGCAAATGCAGGAAGACTTGATTGAAACCTTTGGTTAAAAATGACATTACTTTTTACAATATTTAGAGCTTACAAAAAAGCTGGCACCAAATGATTTCATTTGGTTGAGACAGTCCTATGAGTTAGATTTTATTTAGAAGGTTTAAGTTATATTTTAATATTTTTACTGATCCCCTGCAATAAGCCAGGCCTGGTGCTAGGTGACGGGGATGCTGTTGAGATGGGTACAGCATGATCCTTACCATCGTGCAGTTTATTTTCTATTAAAGGAGATGTACAAAACCACAATTAAATAACTTTAAGTTGTTAATTAAATGCTGTAAAATAACAGATGAGTAAATAGAAGCTGAAGTGGTAACGTGACTTTTGTTAACCAAATAAAAACTTTCTAAAAATTGGCTATTGGTTATATAATGTCATATAACAGTAACTGGAACTGCTAGGTCTTGAGGTTACCTGTTTTGAAACTTTTATTTCACGATCTTGGAAATTTGCTGATAAAGTATATCCCATATACATAGCATTACCTTTTTGGTTTTCTATTTATTCCTAAGGCACAACAGAGTTTCTTCAATGAGAACCACTGTTCTCATGGCTCATAATTCAGATAATTTATATTAATGGGCATCAGTGTCCAGTTTGTCCCTCGGTGTCTACAGAGGACTGGTCCCAGGTCCCAGGGTCCATTCCTCCAATGTTGCATACTTAAATCCTGCAGTTGGCCCCGCAGAACTGGAAAATACAAAACGTTGGCCCTCTGTGTACAAGATTTCATTTCCTGGGAATACTGCATTTTCAGTTAAGTTTGCTTTCAGATGCAGAATCTGCACATGTAGAAAAATCTGCTTATATGTATACTTGTTTGTTAAAACCTGTGTTGTTCAGGGGCCAACTATAGTAGGTTCACTTGTGATAACTGTGTTGCTAGTGCATCTGGCTTTCGTGTTTATGTTGAGCAGATTTGGTTAGTACACGTATCAGATTAAGACTTGACTTATCTTTTTAGAATCACGCAGTCAGTTGTGTCTATCTGTCAAGAAGATCCACAGCTAAGTTACTAATATAATGCACATGTAAGCAAATTTTTATGAATTGTGCTTTCAGAATGATTTATTGCAGCTTTACAGCATTTGCTGTGACATATTTTATACGCATTTAAAACTTTGTTCGAAATAATAGGAAGCGGGAATACAGCTCTAGTATGAGCTGCAGATGATTTGGCTAAGAAGCCAATTTTTAGTAAGTTCTCCATATTCATTTCACCTTGGTTTCTGAATTATTATTATTATTTTTTTGAGACAGAGCCTCAAGCTGTCACCCTGGATAGAGTGCTATAGCATCACAGCTCACAGCAATCTCCAATTCCTGGACTCAAGCGAGTCTCCTGCCTCCACCTCCCAAGTAGCTGGGACCACAGGCACCCGTCACAATGCCCAGCCATTTTTTGGTTGCAGCCGTCATTGTTGTTTGGCGGGCCAGGGCTGGATTCAAACCTGCCAGGTCAGGTGTCCGTGGCTGGTGCCTTAGCCCATTGAGCCTCAGGCGCCGAGCCATGAATTATTATTTTTAATTGATGCATGATTATTCAACATAATTACAAGGTACTGTGTGATATTCCAATGTATATATACACATAATATTTAATTATCAAGTCAGGGTAATTAGCATATTCATTACCTGAAATATTTATCATGTCTTTGTGTTGGAAACATTTAAAATCCTCTCTTGTAGCTATTTGAAAAATATGATAAATTATTAACTACAGTTACTATATAGTGCTGTAAAATATTAGAACTTATTTCTCTCATTTTGTTGTAATTTTGTATCTTTAACCAATCTCTTCTCCCTCTTACCCTTCTCAGACACTTCTAGTAACCTCTATTATCTAGTAAGATAATATTCTATTATCTACATCTGTGAGATCAACATTGTATCTTCCACATACGGAGTTAGAACGTAGTATTTATTTCTCCATGCTTGGCTTATTTTGCTTAATATAATGTCCTCCAGACTCATCCATGTTCCTGCAAATGATGAGATTTCATCCTTTCATATAGTTGCATAGCATTTCATTGTGTATACATGGCACATTTTCTTCATCTCTTCATCTGTTGATGGGTATTTAGGTTGATTTTGTATCTTGTCTATTATGAATAGTGCTTTTATAAACATAGGGAGTGCAGCTATCTCAACATACTGTTTTCTTTGCCTTTGAATGTATACCCAGTCTTGGGAATACTAGATCAAATGTCAGTTTTGTTTTATCGTGTTTTGAAAGCCCTCTACACTGTTTTTTGTAATGCTTGTACTAATTTACATTCCACCAAGAGTGTACATAAGTTCCCCTTTCTCCTCACTTGATCATGAGGTGTAATCTTTTTGATGTGCTATTGGATTTGGTTTGCTAGTACTTTGTTTTTTTTTTGTCTTTTTAATGATAGCCATCCTGATGGGGGTGAAATGATATTTCATTGTCATTTGTAATTTGCATTTCCTTGATGATTCATCATGTTAAGAAAATTTAAGCAGGGGTGGCACCTGTGGCTCAATGGAGTAGGGCGCTGGCCCCATATGCTGGAGGTGGTGGGTTCAAACCCAGCCCTGGCCAAAAACTGAAAAAAAAAAAAAAAAAAAAAAAAGAAAGAAAGAAAATTTAAGCAGACTTGTTGGCTGTTTATCTGTCATCTTTTGAGAAGTGTTTGCTCAGATGACCACTAGGTGACATTTTTAATAAAATTCTTTTTTTAATTGCTATGTCATAGTTGTACATGTGATTGGCCCATTATTTAAATTGTTTTTTCTTATTGTTGAATTCCTTGTATAGTCTCGATATTATTCCCTTTTGAATGAATAGATCACAAATATTTCCTCTCAGTTTTTAGGTTGTCTTATCACTCTGTTGACTGTTTTATTTCCTGTGAAGAAATTTTTTAATTTGATATAATCCCACATTTTTTATTTTTGCTTTTGTTGCTTGTACTTTTGAGGTATTTTCCCTACGAAATTTGCCTATAATGTTATCAAGTGTTTCCCTATGTCCTCTTCTAGTAGTTTTATAGTTTTGGGTCTCACATTTAAGCTTTTTATTCATTTGAGTTTGTTTTTGCATATCATGAAAGATAGTTTTATTTTTCAGCGTATGAATATCTGGTTTTCCCAGCACCATTGAGAGATGTTTTTTTTCTCCAATGAATGTTCTTGGCATTTTGGTCAAAACTCAGTTGGCTATAAATATAGAAATTTATTTCTAGGTTCTCTATTCTTTTCTGGTCTTTCCATGTCATCTGTTTTTATGCCAGTACCATGTTGTCTGGGTCACTATAATTTTGTAATATATCTTGACATTAGGTCTGGTGATGTCTCTAGCTTTGTTCTTTTTGTTCAAAACTGCTTCAGCTGTCCAGGGCATTTTGCGGTGCCATACAAATTTTAAGACTGTTTTTTCTCTCTGTGAAGGAGATCATTTATATTTCAATAACGAATGCATTGAGTCTGTAAATCATTCTGAGTGTTGTGGTCATTTTAGTGATATTGATTCTTCCAATCCCTGACCATGATAGTGTTTTTATTTTTTGTGTTTTCTTCAGTTTCGTTCATTGTAAGGATATTTCATCTCTTTGGTTAAATTTATTTTTAGGCATTTTCTTTTGTAGCTATTGTAAATGGGATTGTTTTCTTGAGTTTTGTCAGCTAGTTTTTTTCTTGGTATACAGAAATGCTACTGATTTCTATATGTTCATTTTATATCCTATAAATTTACTGAATTGGTTTACCAGTTTAAGATTTCTTTGGTGGCTCTTTAAACTTTCTATATATGAGATTATGTGGTCTACAAATAGTCACAGTCTGATGTCCTCCTTTCCAATAAGAATGTTTTTCATTTCTTTCTCTTGCCTAATTTCTCTGGCCAGGACTTCCAGTACTACATTGAATGAGAATGGTAAAAGTGAGCAAACTTGTCTTTCTTTCAGTCACAATTTCATTTATTTCTGCTCTGATCTTATTATTTCTTTCTCTTACAATTTAGGATTTGATTTGTTCTTGCTTTTCCAGTTCCTTGAGGTGCATGGTTAGATTCTTTATTTGAAATCTTTTTAGATTTTTCATGTAGGTTTTTATTGTTATAATTTTTTCTCTTAGTACTGATTTTGTTGTATTCCCTAGGCTTTTGTATGTTGTATTTCTATTTTAATTTGTCTCAAAAAACTTTTATTTGTCTTCTTAATTACCTCATTGAGCCATTGGTTGTTCAGAAGAATATTGTTTAATTTTTATGCATTTGCACAATTTCCATATGGTCTATCCTGGAGAATAATGTGTGTTCTGCAGCTGTTCTGTAAATGTCTGTTAGGTCCATTTGTGTGGAATATCTTTTTTCATCCTTTTAGTCTATGTGTTTCTTTTTTTTTCATTTTAAAGTAACATTTACCTTGATTATAAAAGAAATATGCAGTATGCATTCATGTAGAAAAATTTAAAAATAATACAGAGAAATATATAAAAGAAAATAAAAATTAAAATCCATAATTACATTACCCAATGCTAACTGCTATCAACATACTAGCTGCATAATTGTGAGTTCAGGTTTTTAGATTTAATACAATATCATACTTCCCCATGTTGTTAAATAATATTTGAAAATATTATTTTTTAAAATGCCTGTATAGATTTCAACTTGGGTATCCACACCAAGATTTGTTTCAACATTTCACTAATAATAACATTTAGATTATTTCTACTTTTTTTACTATTGCGTACAATATTGAAATAAATACCTATATATGTTCGTCAGATTTTTTTTCTTTTCTTTCTTTCTTTTTTTTTTTTTTTTAAAGACAGAGTCTCACTTTATCTGTAGCAGGCAGACAGCCCTCAGATTGGGAGAAAATGTTTGCAGGTAGTTGGCGTCACAACTCACAGCAACCTCCAACTCCTGGGCTTAGGAGATTCTCTTGCCTCAGCCTCCCGAGTAGCTGGCTCTACAGGCACCTGCCACAACACCTGGCTATTTTTTGTTGTGGTTTGGCTGGGGCTGGGTTTGAACCCACCACCTTTGGTATATGGGGCCAGTGCCCTACCCACTGAGCCACAGGCAACGTCCTATTCAGATATTTTTCTTTCTTTTCTTCATTTTTTTTTGTAATTTTTATTAAATTGTAATTGTGTACATTGATGCAATCATGGGGCATAATGTGCTGACTTTATATACATTCTGAAATATTTTCATTGAACTATTTAACATAGCCTTCGTGGCCTTTTAATCACTATGTGAAAACATTTATATTCTACATTTAGTAATTTTCACCTGTACCCTTCTAAGATGCACCGTA
>CAUYON010191192.1:0-18233 GCA_963573935.1 Arctocebus calabarensis
GGAGACGCTCAGCGTAAGTTACCCTAAAGTTTTCCATGCAGAATCCAATCTTCTGGCAGTGGATCTTCTCAGAAAATATGTGTTACACTTTTAAAAGGTTTCGAGAGGTATAGTCAAATTGTGTGCCAGACACTGGTGACAGATTTAAATAGCCTTCAAAACCTGAGGGGATGTCCGTTTCCTCACGATCTTCTCAAAACAAGTTCAGAGTGTTCTTCAAATTTTATGTCTGCCAAATAAGCATGATGTTGTAATTCATATTTCTATGAAAATAAAGAGATGACATTTATTAATTTATTTCTTTATGGCATAACTCTTGTGTCCAAAGTTGTCATCGCAATTTATTCATCAGAAGATCTTCACATTCCTTTATAAGATATTTACAAGTCTAGCTCTAATATATTTTTCCCACTCCTTACCTCCCATGGAGAGTCTGAAAGGGCTGTTTCTCTGCATTCCAGTATTAGGTTTCTCAACTTCATTGTAAATTTTGGCAGAAAAAATGTTGCTTTAAAACGTTAAATATAATTTAATATTCGGTGGTCATCGGCAACTATTCTTTGTGGATTACCTGTTCAAGAATCTGTGATAGTTGGTCAGCAACAAGGATGGGCCTGGGGACTCTCAAATCTATGGCAGATATATGAAATACAGGAAGTCTCATGGAGGATGGTGCCATTAACCTAAGGTTTGTGTAACTTTGGGAAGCGTCACAATTGTACTGCACCTCCCCCTTGCCCTCATGACAAGGGGCCCAGCCTCCTAGAACCAAAAGACTGACATAAGGCACATGGAAACACCAGGTCTTCTCTCAGACCTTGGCTGAATAGTCCAGGTCCATTGCTCTGGGACATGGGATAGGCGCTGATGGTTGGCCCTCACCTTTAACAGTAATGACTGTCCGGCAAAGACCCAAATGATCTGCATGAATTCATGGAGAAATTTAGACTGCTCACTAGATACCAAAAACCCACAGCTCTCATGCACCACCTCCCTGGTTACAGACCAGGCTCAGACTATGCCAGGTGAGCACCTTGTCCTTGGGAGAAATAGACACCTAGATTTGTGCAGAGACACACAGAAAGAAAGGCTGAAAGGCAGGATACTAGGGAAAATAGTGGAGCCTAGCCAGTTACAGAGTCAGCTGTATCCACTGCTTCTGTCATGAGGAAAGACACATCTGCCCTGGTCACTTCCCAGTTGCACAAAGCCAACCCAAATGGCTTGGCACCTATAGCTCAAGCATCTAAGGCACCAGCCACATACATTACAGATGGCGGGTTTGAATCCAGCCGGGTCCTGCCAAACAACAATGACAATTATAAACAAAAAATAGTAGAGTGTTGTGGTGGGCACCTGTAGTCCCAGCTACTTGGGAGGCTGAGGCAAGAGAATTGCTTAAGCCCAGGAGTTGGAGGCGGCTGTTAACTGTGATGCCACATCACTCTACCCAGGGTGATAGCTTGACGCTCTGTCTCAAACAAACAAACAAAAAAAGCCATCCCCTGACCTGACCCTGCCTTCATTCTACCCTTGGGGATTGACCAGAAACCCTCCTCCAGGGCCTGGAGGATTGACCACCAATATTTTGAGATTTTCACTCCAAAATGCCTATCAGGGTGGGGGCTCCTGGCTTCTGGGGTGGGGCTGAGAGCCATAAAAACTGTGCAGAAAAGATCACTGAAGGGGTGGGGCCCTTAGCAACGCTTCCTTCCTCTTAGATGCCACACACACTCTAGTTGGCCTCTATCTTGGGACCATATTTACAAAAAGGGAGATCTGAATGGGGAGAAGGGGTGTCATGAGGTGTGTGGAGAGGCCTGTTTTGGGGGTTGGCATAGCAGAGCCTCACCCTGCCTTGGAACGAGGGAGAGCTGTATGTACAGAGGTGTTACCTGTATATGATGGCTGCCTGGAAAGTACCCAGCTATGTACGTCTCTATTTTTCATAGTACATGGCTGGACAAGTTCCGAGCAGTCATCCTATACCCATAGAATGGGAACAAGTGTACTGCTGCTAAGTGCCATGGAGACCAGTGTCTGAAATAAGTTCTCCCTGAGCTTCACGTTTATCCACCAGGCCCTGGATATGCAGGAGGAACATACAGTCTGGCACATGAAGCCCTCCAGAAATGGAAGTCATCACCACACACCTCCAGACTTCCCCCTTCCCAAATCCCTTCTCCTTCTGGAAAACACAAAACCTACCCATTCATACTTGTTGATCTTGAGTTCAAAATTTACACGAGAATTCTCACAGCTCCCTTCCCTCAAATCCCATCATGTGTCTGTGTTTTCACCTTGGTGAGAACACGCAGAGTTAGTTGGGAGTAGCTCACAGCCTAATGGGCAACTCACTCCCTAACAGAAGTCCATCACAGCAGGGATGAAAATGAACTGCCAGCTGCTACAGGCCATCTGGAGAGGGGGAGTTTTGAAATCTCAGGTGAGACAGGAGACTTTCCAGATTGGGCCTGTTGGGACCTGCTATCAACCATGGAGCTGCTGACAGCTTTGGCCCAAGATCTCTATGACAACCCAGGGAGAGACTCAGGCCCAGCCATGCAGTGTGGCACATCTACAGGCAGGACAGACTGCCACAGTCTTCTTATTGTTTCCTATGGGGGACATTGAATAACTACAAGGCCAAAGCTGCCTAAGGTGTATAAAAGTTACCTGAAACTTCTCTAGGGTTAGAGATCCTGAACCTCACAACTTACTAAAACTGGTCATTGATGGATAGCTTAGACATGGCTCAGCTGAGCAAAGGATATATCATTGCAGTTAACTGGAAATTTCACATGATCAGGAGAGGATGGAATTTTTTTTTAACTTCAATTTTTTCAGTTATTTTTAATTAAAATCAAAACTGTATATATTTCTAGGGTACAATGTGATGATTTGACATACCTTGTGGAATACTTATTGAGACTGAGTAATATAGCCATCAGCTCACTTATGTATTATTTGTGGGAAGATATTTATAATTTTACTCTTAAGATATTTTGAAATACAACCTAGCATTGTACACATTAGATGAGATCCCAGCAAATGCTCTCCCTCCACCCACCAAGATCCCTCCCCCTCTCCTCCCTAGTCTCTCCTTTCCCTTCCTAGACTTTACATCAGGGTGTTTGCATGCAAATCCTGACCTGGTTTGAATGCAGGCTGGGAAGGATGACACTGACAATACGGGAGTTGAAAACAAAGTCTAGGAAGTGCCTGGAGAAGGCGCATATTCTCTCAGGTGGAGTCCTAGCACCGAGAAAATGCAGCCTTCCTCTGGCCTCTTCAGAAGGCTTTTACTGATTTTCAACAAAGGTGCATATGGAAAAGATAGGGCTGAAAGAATCCCAAGTTTCCAGGAAGAGAGAGAGACTGGGTAAGTGGTAGGATGCTGGTAAATAGTGGTAGGATGCTGGTAAATACTGTGTATTTAAATAAAGGGGGTGGGAAAAGCTAGCTCTATTCAAGAGGGGAAGTAAACCAGGTTTCCTAATGTAACTGCATGTTCAAAGAGTTTTTTTTTTTTTTTGACAGAGTCTCACTATGTCGGCCTTGGTAAAGTGCTGTGGCGTTACAGCTCACAGCAACCTCAAACTCTTCGGCTTAAGAGATTCTTTTGTCTCAGCTTCTCCAGTAGCTGGGACTATAGGCACCCAGCACACTGCCCGGCTATTTGTTGGTTGTAGTTGTCATTGTTGTTTGGCAGGCCCAGGCCAGATTAAAACCCACCAGCCCCAGTATATGTGGCTGGCACCCTAGCCACTGAGCCATACTCAATACTAGTATGAAACCAATATATAAACATGTACACACTCATACAAATTACAAAACACAAATTTAGTCTTCCAAGAAGGAGGGTTGAGGAGGCATGAGGAAGGTAAGGGGGAAGGCGATTAGTTGAAGGACGGAGGGCATTTGGTCGGATCTCACCACATGTGCACAATGCAAGGGTGTATTTCAAAATAACTAAGAGTGAATTTTAAATGTCTCACCACAAAAAAAGTAAGTGAGGTGATGGCTATGTTAATTGGTTTGATAGAAGCATTCCACATTGTATATCAAATCATCACACTATACAGTTATGATTTTAATTAAAAATTAATAAAAAATTTTAAAAACTGGAAAAAAAAAGGTTGTGGGTAACATGACTTTCAAATCAGTTCTGGGTCCTATGTAGTATGTCATTGAATACTGACAATAATACATTATGAAATGCACATTATATAACTGCAATTCAGTATATTATGCCAATGACTAGTAATATAGTATCTTGAAAAATTGCTTACATTACAAAGTAGCTACTGCCATTCAGAACCATTTCATGATCTGTTCCATATATTAAACAACATTACCAACTGAGAATGAACATAGGATGCCATGGAGAAAATAATGGGAAAATTCTTTTTTTTTTGAGACAGAGCCTCAAGCTGTCACCCTGCATAGAGTGTCGTGGCATCACAGCTCACAAAAACCTCCAATTCCTGGGCTCAAGCGAGTCTCTGCCTCTGCCTCCCAAGTAGCTGGGACTACAGGTGCCCGCCACAACGCCCGGCCATTTTTTGGTTGCAGCCATCAATTGTTGTTTGGCGGGCCCGGGCTGGATTTGAACCTGCCAGCTCAGGTGTACATGGCTGGTGCCTTAGCCCGTTGAGCCACAGGCGCTGAGCCAATAATGGGAAAATTCAACAGTTGCTAATACAATATGGGTTTGGAGGATTTGGTATTAACTGGCAATTATGCATCTACGACACTCTGGGCAAAGGACATATAATAAAGGGTGTCTTCATTACATGCTTAGATACTGTTTAAAGTCCAGGGCTCTTCCTGAAAAATGAGGATGAATGAGGCTGATTAGTGTCTCAATTCCTAAAATTTCATTTGTGAATATACGAACAACACAGATAAAATAAACCCCAAATACCAGCAATGACTCACTCACATTTCTAAATGCAACTGAAATATATTTAGAAAACATCAATTATCCATCAACGTAGGAGTCATGAAAGCATTTCAAGGTGATGTCTATAACTGAAGTCAACAACAAGAATCAACCATCAAAAAAGCTAATAAACAAGTATCAGGCATCCCTCAGTGATAAAAGTCTTCACGTTTTGGGAGCAAAACAGAAGTTTTCCTATTCTTTAGTTCTCTCCTTGAATAGATGTGAGGAGTCACAGGACAGAGGCACGAGTATAAACTGGCAGGCCGTGTCTATGTCTTAAGCCAATATGGTAGCATTTGAGGCATTAGACAGTCAGCACTTAAGGACAAAGGGGCATGGACAGTACCCTCATACCTAGGGGAGGAGTAGCATATGCCTTCTAATTGTTGGGCTGACCAGCTTAGCCTTGGACTACACCTCTTTAACGTCAATGTTAACTGAAACTACACAAATCCTCTTTTTGAGGCAGAGTCTCAAGCTATTGCCCTGAATAGAGTAGAGTGTCATGAAGTCATAGCTCACAGCAACCTCCAACTCTTGGGATGAAGCTATCCTCTTGCCTCAGTTTTTTCTGTTTAGTAGAGACAGGGTCTCGATTTTTCTCAGGCTGGTCTAAAACTCCTGTGCTCAAGCAATACATTTGCCTCAGCCTCCCAGAGTGCTAGGAGTACAGGTGTGAGCCATCGTGCCTGGCCATTCCTTTTTATTTCTTTTTTAAAGCAATGAACATCTGGGAAGAAGGATCTCAGAAATTTTTAAAAATGACAATACATTAAATATACAATTATGCTTCTAATATAACATTCTAAAGTATGCAAGATGTCCTGCAAGGAGCACACGTCCTCAGAGAACTGAAACCACTAGTGATGCTTGCGAATTTCTTATATTTAAATTGAATATGCCTCACAAATTTCAAAGGGAACATACACAGATCACTAGGGATAGCATGGAACTAAATGACATGATATTGAACATGCAATTTTTGGGCAAAGTGAAATTCCAAATGGTGCCAAACATCTTTGAGAGGTCCTTGGTGGCCTTCGCTGTCATCAAACAAGGAGCACTGGACGAATCATATGCCTACTGTGTGCATTTTTACATTGAGGTACCACAATAAAAATCAATGAAATACGATATACGAAGACTAAAATTTCAATAAATCTATCTACAGTCCAACCTCTATAAATTGGCCACCTAAGTGACTGTAACGAAGTGGCCAACATGTGGAGGTGGTCAACATAAGGAACTAGGCCCACTGTACTGATATGTACATGTGGTGCATGTCTGGTCAATGAAAATTAGGTCAACTTAAGGAGGTGATCAACTATGGAGGTTTGACTGTATTTGAAAAACAATGTCATTTAAATAAAAGGAAAGAATTGGCTAAGTGATAGCTTGAAGCAATTGACCATCATGTAGCAAGATGCATAGGTCTATCAGAAAATTATTTTTCTTTATTTGCAGACTGGATGCAACATCAACTCCCGAATGTCAACTTCCTATGACAATGCTGATGAAAAGAGCCAGGACCCACATTTCATAGAATAAAATGACAGCAAACAAGTAAATCTTCTGTAGCAAAATAAAATTATACACTATTTTTTAGCAGCAGAAGACAGTTTAGGACTCACTGTTATAAAATGTCAAGGATTCGGCAAACTTACTAAGTTCTGTAAAGTAAATCGAGACTACTCTTAAACTTTTTATCATAATAGCCACATCATGGAAGAAGTCTAAATGCTCATCGAACCATGAATGGATTAATAAATTGTGGTATATGTATACCATGGAATATTGTGCAGCCTTAAAAAACATGGAGACTTTACCTCTTTTATGTTTATACGGATGGAGCTGGAACATACCGTACTTAGTAAAGCATCTAAAGAATGGAGGAAAAAGTATCCAATGTATTCAGTACCATTATGAAACCAATTTACAATCACTCACACTTGCATATGAAGAATAGATCACAAGTATCGCCAAGGATGAAGGGGGGGATGGGAGGGGCGAGGGAAGGTCTGATGGACGGAGGGAGAATGGTGAGATCACACCTATGGTGCATATTGCAAGGGTACATGTCGGATCTATTAAGTATAGAGTATAAATGTCTTAAACAATAATTAAGTAAATGAGGTGAGGGATATATGAACAAGTAGGATGTAAGCATTTCAAACTATATATGAAATCAGCACATTGTACCCCATAAATGCATTAATGTACACATGATCTACCTCGTAATGATTTAATTAAAAAACAAAGAAAATTTCCAACTAGGCTCGGTGCCCATAGGTGAGTGGTTATGGCACTGGCGATATACACCAGAGCTGGCGGGTTTGAACTTGGCCTGGTCTTACTAAACAATAATGACAACTGCAACAACAACAACAACAAAAATAGCTGGGCATGTGGCAGGCACCTGAAGTCCCAGATACTTGGGAGGCTGAGGTAAGAGAATGGCTTAAGCCCAAGAGTTTGAAGTTGCTGTGAGCTGTGACACCACAGCACTTTACCCAGGGCAACATAGTGAGACTCTGTCTCACCAAAGCAAAAAAAAAAAAAAAAAAAAAAAAAAAAAACAAAGAAAGAAAATTTCCAAATAGAGACCTGACCCGAATTTAATTAAAAAAAAAAAATTGGCTCAGTGCCCGTAGCACAGTGGTTATGGTGCCAGCTACATGCACCAAGGCTGACAGGATTGAGCCCAGCCATAGCCAGGTAACCAACAACAACAACTACAACAAAAAAATAGGCACTGTGGATGTTGCCTATAGTTCCAGATACTTGGGAGGCTAAGGCAAGAGAATTGCTTAAGTCAAAGGGTTTGAGGTTGCTGTGAGCTCTGATGCCACGACACTCTACCGAGGGTGACATAACTCTTAGAAGTGTTCAAAGAATACAGCAGCGTCTCAGGTTACAAAATCAACACTCATAAATCTGTAGCCTTTATATATACCAACAATAGTCATGCTGAAAAAACAGTCAAGGACTCTATTCTGTTCACAGTAGTGCCAAAGAAGTTGAAATATTTTGGAGTATACCTAACAAAGAACCTGAAAGATCTCTATGGAGAGAACGATGAAAGTCTAAGAAAAGAAATAGCTAAAGATGTTAACAAATGGAAAAACATACCATGCTCATGGCTGGAAAGAATCAGCATTGTTAAAATGTCCATACTACCCAAAGCAACATACAATTTTAATGCAATCCTTATTAAAGCTCCACTGACATACTTTAAAGATCTCAAAAAAATTATACTTCATTTTATATGGAATCAGAAAATACCTCAAATAGCCAAGACATTACACAGAAATAAAAGAAGTCTCAAAGAAAAGAATTATCATTTCAAGTTTCGTAGACATACAAACACACACATACACACACATATGTACATATGGGAGGCAGAGTCTCATTATGTCGGCCTTGGTAGAGTGCCATAATGCCACAGCTCACATCAACCACAAATTCTTGGGCTTAAGTGATACTCTTGCCTCAGTTTCTCAACTAGCTGGGGCTACAGGATCCTGCCACAACGCCTGGCTATTTTTTGGGTGCAGTTGTCATTGTTGTTTAGCAGGCCCAGGCCGGACCTGAGGCCGCCAACCTCAGTGTATGTGGCTGGCACCCTAAGCACTCAGCTATGGGGGCCGAGCCAAAAATTGAAATTATAAAATTAAACACACTCAATCAAAGGTTTATTCTTTCCTCTGTAAATTGAAACTTACAGTAAAACTTCTAAAGGCAATTCAAGAGGACACTAGGTCCAAAATCAACTTGAATCCTATGAGGATGAACATGGAATATAGTTTTTTGTTTTGTTTTTTTCTCTTTGAGACAGAGTATGACTATGTTGCATTCAATAGAGTGCCATGGAGTCACAGTTCACCGCAACCTCAAATTCTTGGACTTAAGCAATTCTCTCGCCTTAGTCTCCCAAGTAGCTGGGATTACAGGTGCCCGCCATAATGCCCAGCTATTTTTTAGTGCAGTTGTCACTTTTGTTTAGCTGGCCTGGGACAGATTCAAACCCACCAGCCTCAGTGCATGTGGCTGGCGCTGTAACCACTGTGGTATGGGCGCCAAGCCCCTATCTACTATTTTTAAACTCTTGTGCCTTTGTTATCTTGCCTATATTTTAGTATAGTTAATATCCTCTTTAAAACAGCAATAATAGCAATATTTAGCAAGAGGGTTTGACAGAATTTGGTCAAATAACTCAGGAAAAGGCTGCAGCACATATCTTGGTGCTAGTCAATTTTATGATAGTGATAGCGGAGGCTGTTTTGTCAATATCTTTATCATCTCCATGATCAACATTATTACCTTCACTACCACAGCTAGCACCATCATCATTTCCAGTACTGTCATGTGCCTCTCGAAATGACGGTTGCTGTCCCAGTTACATCACTTGGGTGTATAGAACAGTGAACCAGGAAGCCAGGAATACATTCATCTGCATTTTTGCAACTGGCCAGATTGTTCCATCTGTGACTTCTTCTAATGCTCAGAAAATAAATTAAGCTACAGGGAAGATTAGAGGAGTATTCAAGATGGCAGATAAAGGCTTTCATTTCCAGGAGTGGCGAGTGCCTTTCCTCTGCCTATAAAATAAATAAAGCTTCTCTATTTCCATTCAGATCATGAACCAGGCAAGGTTGCCCATTGTCTCCCTTGCTTTTTAACATTGTAATGGAAGTCTTAGCCATAGCAATTAGGCAAGAAAATGCGATCAAGGGTATATACATAGGGCTAGAGGAGATAAAACTTTCACTCTTCCCAGATGATATGGTTGTATGTCTGGAAAACACCAGGGACTCTACCACAAAGCTCTTAGAAGTGATCAAAGAATACAGCAGCGTCTCAGGTTACAAAATCAACCCTCATAAATCTGTAGCCTTTATATATACCAATAGTCATGCTGAAAAAACAGTCAAAGACTATTCCGTTCACAGTAGTGCCGAAGAAGATGAAATATTTGGGAGTATACCTGACAAAGCACGTGAAAGATCTCTACTAAAAGAACTATGAAACTCTAAGAAAAGAAATAGCTGAAGATGTTAACAAATGGAAAAACATATCATGCTCATGGCTGGGAAGAATAAACATTGTTAAAATGTCTATCCTACGCAAGGCAATGTACAATTTCAATGCAATCCCTATTAAAACTCCACTGTCATACTTTAAAGGTCTTGAAAAAATACTTCCTTTTTCATGGAATCAGAAAATACCTCGTATAGCCAACATATTACTCAGAAATAAAAACAAAGCAAGAGGAATCACACTACCGGACCTCAAGTTTATACTATAAATCGATAGTGATCAAAACAGCATGGGACTGGCACAAAAAAAGAGAGGTAGATGTATGGAACAGAATAGAGAACCAAGAGATGAACCCAGCTGCTTACCGTTATTGGATCTTTGACAAGCCAATTAAAAACATTCAGTGGTGAAAGATTCCCTCTTTAACAAATGGTGCTGGGTAAACTGTCTGGCAACCTTGCAGAAGACTGAAACTGGACTCACACCTTTCACCATTAACTAAGATAGACTATAACTGCATTAAAGATTTAAACTGAGGACATGAAACTATAAAAATACTAGAAGAAAATGCAGGGAAAACACTTGAAGAAATCAACCTGGGCAAATATTTTATGAGGAGGACCCCCCACCCTGGGCAATTGAAACAACACCAAAAATACATTACTTGGACCTTATCAAACTGAAAAGCTTCTGCACAGCCAAGAACACAGTAAGTAATGCAAGCAGACAGCCCTCAGAATGGGAGAAGATATTTGCAGGTTATGTCTCTGATAAAGGTTTAATAACCAGAATCCACAGAGAACTCGAACGTATTTGCAAGAAAAGAGCAAGTGATCCCATCTCAGGGTGGGCAAGGGACTTGAAGAGAAACTTCTCTGAGGAAGACAGACGCAAGGCCTACAGACATATGAAAAATGCTCATCATCCTTAATCATCAGAGAAATGCAAATCAAAACCACTTTGAGATATCATCTAACTCCAGTAAGATTAGCCCACATCAAAAAATCTCCAAACCAGAGATGTTGGTGTGGATATGGAGAAAAAGGAATACTTCAACATTGCTGCTGGGAATGCAAACTAATATGTTCCTTTGGGAAAGAGGCTTGGAGAACAGTTAGGGATCTAAAAATAGACCTGCCATTCAATTAGTAGAAGTACATTTCTTCTACGAGGTATATACCCAGAAGACCAAAAATTACCTTACAACAAATATATTTGTGCCAGAATGTTTATTGTAGTCCAATTCATAATTGCTAAGTCATGGAAGAAGCCCAAGTGCCATTGTCTCATGAATGGATTAATAAATTGTGGTATATATACACCATGGAATATTATGCAGCCTTAAAGAAAGATGGAGACTTTACCTCTTTCATGTTTACATAGATGGAGCTGGAATATATTCTTCTTAGCAAAGTATCTCAATAATGGAAGAAAAAGGGGAGGATAGGCGGAGGGAGAGTAATTGGTGGGTCCACACTCATGGTGCATCTTAGAAGGGTACAGGTGAAACTTACTAAATGCAGACTTATAAATGTCTGCACACAAAAACAAGAAAAATGCTATGTCAACCAGTTCAATGAAAATATTTCAAATTCATATAAAAGCAGTACATTGTACCCCATGATTGCATTTATGTACACAACCATGATTTAATAGAAAAAAAAATGTAATAGCAAACGCAAGAAAAAAAAAAAGGAAGAAAAAGTATCCAATGTACTCAGTCCTACTATGAAACCAATTTATAGCTTTTATATGAAAGCTATAACCCAACTGTAGCCCAAGAATATGGGGAAAGGGGAGAGGGAGCCGGGAGGATGCCTAGAGGGAGGGTAATCAGTGGTACCACACCTACAGTGCATCTTACAAGGGTACGTGCGAAATTTACATAATGTAGAATATAAATGTCTTAACACAGTAACTAAGAAAATGCCACAAAGGGTATGTTAACCAGTTTGATGAAAATATTTCAAATTGTATACAAAACCAGGACTTTGTACCCCATGATTGCACTGGTGTACACAGCTATGATTTAATGAAAATAAATAAATCAATAAATTAATAAGGCTTCTCTTCTGTAACTCAAATACATCCTCACTTCCTACAGGATCCTGACAAAGGCAGGCACTTAGCAGCCAAAGGGGAAACACTGAAAACAATAAATTGAACTTCTTTTTTTAAATTTTAGGTTAATGTGAGAGTGCAAACAACCAGGTCAAAGTCTTTGATTTTGTTAGAGTCCCTTTTGTGGTTATGTCCCACACACAAAAGGTGTGCCAAACACCCCACCCCATGCCCATTCGGCAAGAGCACACCAACCTCCTCCCCCTCCCTCATTACCCCTTCCCCCAACTTGAATGGACATGAGTTTTTCTCCTATATGGGCATGCATCAGATCATCTACTGGCTTCATATTGGTATTGAGTACACTGGATACTTGCTTTTCCATTTTTGTGATACTTCACGAAGAAGAATGTGTTTCAACTGAATCCAGGCTATTACTATAGATGTGAGGTCACCATTGTTTTTTAATGGCTGAATACTATTACATGGTGTGCATGGACTACAATTTGTTAATCCATTCCTGAGTTATTGGGCATTTAGGTTGTTTCCACTTTTTGGCAATTGTAAATTTAGTGGTGATAAACAAAGTACAATTGTCCTTAGTGATGAAATGATTTTTTTTTTCTCCTTGTGGGTACATACACAGTTGTGTTTGTGGGATCAAATGGAAGATCTAATTTGAGATCTTTGAGGATTCCCCATACTTCTTTCCAAAGAGGATGTATTAGTTTGCAGTCCCACCAACAGGGTAAAAGTGCTCCCTTCTCTCCACATCTGCAAGCATCTGCAGCTTTGGGACTTTGCAATGTGGGCTAGTCTTACCGAAGTTAGGTGATATCTTAGGGTGGTTTTGATTTGCATTTCTCTGATGATTAGGGACTATGAATTCCTTGTGTAGGCAGTACATTTAGAGAAGTAGTTATACTCTGAGAAGCAGGATACACACATGTTTGTGCACTATAAACACACTATAGAGATCATGGGCTCTTAACCCTCCTATAGCCACTGAGTTTTTTTTTATTTTTTTTAATGGATCTTTATTGAATCAAATTCTTTTTTTTTTTTTTGGAGACAGAGCCTCAAGCTATCACCCTGGATAGAGTGCTGTGGCATCACAGCTCACAGCAGCTTCCAATTCCTGGGCTCAAGCGAGTCTCTTGCCTCTGCCTCCCAAGTAGCTGGGACTACAGGTGTCTGCCACAATGCCCGGCCATTTTTTGGTTGCAGCTGTCATTGTTGTTTGGTGGGCCTGGGCTGGATTCGAACCTGCCAGCTCAGGTGTACGGGGCTGGGGCCTTAGCCTGTTTAGCCACAGGCTCCGAGCCAGCTACTGAGCTGTTAACGTTATACGTTCAACTGCCACGCTGTACAAGTCTATTCATAATGTTCACAAGAACAAGTATTAACACATTTAGCACATACTAATTGAAGAAGTTCTTATTTTGCCTTTCCTAACAGTGACTAGAATGTCTGTGCAAGGCATGAAAGAATTTAGCCAGATTTCTTAGTGTAAGAGCTCACAGTTCCTTGATAATGATGAAGGTCCTAAAAAAAAATACTGATATTGTCATAGAAAAGCCTAACTAGACATCATCCAAAATGGTCCCAGTAGGTATAATTCTGTATAAACAGATTTTCAGGAAATTCAATTTTACTAGAAGCTCCTGAAATCTCTAGACCTTGCATATCAGCACATATTACACCTATAATCTGAAAAGTTGTTTCAAATAAAGATCAAAAGTAAGTACATTAGTCTTTATGCAGGGTGTCCATAAAGTTCATGTGCAATAAACTATTTTAGATTGCATGTGAACTTTAGGGACACCATAATTTACTATTCCATAAGCCACTAGCCTTGCATGAAAGTATACATGATAATCACTTATTTTAAAGGAAGCATAAAATCATACTTTAAAACAAACACCATCTGTGACCTGGAAGATCTCACACTATTTACAGCACACTGCCATTCCCACTGGTGACTGGATATTCAATGACTAAATGCCTGACAAGACTTAGCAACAGGGCTGTCCTAACAATGAACTGCTGGAACGATCCAACGAGTCAGGTCTCCCCTTAAATTCAGAGGAGGCCCACATTCTCTTTCATCAAGGATCCTGATTGTTGAGACTGCCACTAATTAGAGAGACACTATTTTGGCATCCTCCACTTTGTGAATGCTTCTTCAATGTCAACACACAGCAGAATTATCCTCCAAACATTCATTTAGGTGTTCTCCACAGCGCCCCCCAACCCCTACAACTAAGACACTCATGATGATTGTGCCATTACAGGGACAGAGAGCATAGCAAGTGCAAGTAACAGAAAGGAGGCATTACAGATAACTTAAGTTTCATAACTGCCTTTTGCTAAAAAATAAGCCAGTTTTGGTCACCATCACATTGTTTGGTTAAGAAACATGGATTTGGGTGAGGATTTTTCTATCTATCTCAGGCATACATTTTTTTGTATAATAAAGGGAAATAATGACCCTCATTTGTCAAGGATTTCAAGTAACTTGACCATGTAAGGGTATACTGCACACCATTTGGGTAAAGGGCTCAACTACAACTTGAACTTTACATTAGAAACAAAAACAATGTATCCTCAACATGCGTACCCTCATTAATCTCAAATAAAAAATAAAGTAGTTGAATCAATTATAGGGATAAACCAGAAGAGTATGAATGACAATGTGCTGGATCAAACTAGACACTTTACCGTTTACTCCCAAAGAAGGGTGGCATTTGACCTAGAGTGAGTGAATGTCAGGTTCTGTGATGTCACCTTCTCCATGAAACTTGTGCCAATAGAAAAGTAGAGGACTCAAAGGTATCCATGGAGATGAAAGGGTAGACGTCTTCAAGAGACCATCTTAGAATACTGCATATTTCTACTTATCATGTTACTTACCTCAGTCACATCGTCAAGTGTCTTCATCTCCATTCCAATAAATAAATCACTGCACAGAACAGAAATGACTTATGGAGTCACAGAAAGAGCAGAGATAACTCTGGTGCTGCCAGGTAGCAGCCCCCTCCCGCAGGCACCATTTAAAGATGGGAGAAAGACCTGAAGACTGGTGAGGGCTGAACTCTGTCATCTTCCATGTGTAGTGTCTCATTTGGCTGAGACAAAATGTGGCTCAGGGGAAGGAAAAGCCTGGGGTCCAGGGCTGCCTTTTGCTTCACAGTGTGGTCAATGAGCTGTGTTTTCTAAAGAGACACCCCGATGGCCCCTGAGGAAGCTTGCCAGCCCTGGGAAAAAAACCAAATATTTAAATGACTTTATGGCAAGGTCGAAAGAGCTGGGACAGGAGTGGAGAAGCAGTAGGAAGGGAGTCAAACCTAGTACCCTAATGTTCATCTCCAACATGTGAACTTCAAAAATGAGATCAAGGCAGTGCCTGTGGCTCAGTGAGTAGGTAGGGCGCCGGCCCCATTATCCGAGGGTGGTGGGTTCGAACCCGGCCCTGGCCGAACTGCAACAAAAAAAATACCCAGGCGTTGTGGCGAGTGCCTGTAGTCCCAGTTACTCAGGAGGCTAAGACAAGAGAATCGCCTAAGCCAAGGAGCTGGATGTTGCTATGAGCTGTGTGATGCCACGACACTCTACCTAGGGTGATAAAGTGAGACTCTATCTCTATAAAAAACAAACAAACAAAAAAACCCACAATATTACTTCCGTGGTTAGCCTCTATCTCTGGGGGCTCCTACCACATAAATGCCCTCCCTTCCATCGTGGAGGCAGACTAATATTCTTCAACAGCCACTTGGTCCACACGTCCCATCTTTCTCCTTTTTTCATAGATGGACACGGTTTTAAGTTACCTTCAGAACCATGCTTTTTTCCCTCTCCCTGTTTTGTAGAGATGTGGTCTTACCTTGTGGTTCAGACTGGTCATTACCCCTTGGTCTCAAGCCATCCTCCCACCTCAGTCTCCTAAAGTGCTAGGATTACAGGTATGAGCCACCATGCCAAGCCAAATCCATATTAGGACACGAGAAAAAAAAAAAAAAAAGACATCTGAGCAGCATCTGACAATCCCAGCATTCCTGGAGGTGATTTTTGAAAGTCCATTCCAGGCCCCACCTTAGTGATGTATTTAACTGCAAAAGGTCCCAAGTAGAATCAAAAGATCAAAAATTTAAGGGTAAAATGTCAAGACTTGGTGATCAACATGTTAAAATGTCCATGCTACCCAAAGCAATCTACAGATTTAATGCAATCCCTATTAAAGCACCACTGTCATACTTTCAAGAACTTGAAAAAATAGTACTTCGTTTTATATGGAATCAGAAAAAAACCTCCAATAGCAAATATTTTACTCAGAAATAAGAAAAAATCAGGAGGTATCACATTATTAGACTTCAGGCTATACTATAAATCGATAGTGATTGAAACAGCATGGTACTGGCAGAAAAACAGAGTGGTAGATTTATGGAACAGAATAGAGAAACAAGAGATGAACCCAGCTACTTATTACCATTTGATTTTCGACAAGCCTATCCAAAATATTCATTGGAGGAAAGACTCCCTATTTAACAATGGTGCTGGGTGAACTGGCTGGTGACCTGTAGAAGACTAAAACTGGACCCCACCTTTCACCATTAACAAAAATTGACTCTCACTGGATAAAAGATTTAAACTTAAGGCGTGAAACTATGAAAATAATAGAAGAAAGTGCAGGGAAAACACTTGAAGAAATGGTTCTGGGATAATATTTTATGAAGAGGCCCTCCCTGGGCAATTGAAGCAAAACCAAAAATATATTACTGGGATCTGATCAAACTATAAAGCTTTTGCACAGCCAAAAACACAGTAAGTAAAGCAAAGAGACAACCTTCAGAATAGGAAGTTTTTGCAGGTTATGCTTCTGACAAAGTTCTGATAACTAGAATTTACAGAGAATTCAAACTAATCAATAAGTAAAGAATAAATAACCCCATTTTTATGTGGGCAAGAGACTTGAACAGAAACTTCTCTGATGAAGACAGGCATATGGGCTACAAACATGTGAAAAAATGCTCATCATCCTTAATCATCACAGAAATGCAAATCAAAACCACTTTGAGATATCATTGAACTCCAGTAAGATTAGCCCACATCACAAAATCCCAAAACTACACATGTTGGCATAGATGTGGAGAGAAGGGAACAATTCTACATTGCTGGTGGGAATGCAAACGAATGTGACATTTTGGGAAAGAAGTTTGGAGAACACTTAAGGAACTAAAAATAGACCTATCATTCGATCCTGTAATTCCTCTACTAGGTATATACCCAGATGATCAAAATTCATTTTACAACAAAGACATTTGCACCAGAATGTTTACTGCAGCCCAATTCATAATAGCCAAGACATGAAAACAGCCCAAGTGCCCATCAACCTATGACTGGATTAACAAATTGTGGTAAATGTACACGATGGAATACTATGCAGCCATAAAAAGATGGAGAGTTCACATCTTTTATGTTTACCTCGGTGGAGATGGAGCATATTCTTCTTAGGAAAGTATCTCAAGAATAGAAAAAAAATGTATCCAATGTACTCTATACTACTATAAAATCAATACATAACAACCTACACACTCATACGAATGGCAAAACATAAATATAGTCCAGAAAGTAGAAGGGAAGAGGAGAGAGAGGGGAGAAGATATAGGCAATATTAGAGGAGGGAGTGTATTTGGGAAGACCACATCTAATGTACATGATTTAATGGTACATTTCAAAACTATAAAGAAATTAGTATAATTGTGATGGATGTGCTACTTAGTTCAATGTAGCATTTCACATTGTATATCAAAGTAGTACCATGAACCTCATAAAAGCATCAATGTACAAAGTTATGATCTAATAAAAAATTATTCTAACTCCAATAAGATTAGCCCACATAACAAAATAACAAAATCCCAAAACCAGAGATGCTGGCGTGGATGTGGAGAAAAGGGAACACTTCTACATTGCTGGTGGGAATGCAAACTAATACATTCCTTTTGGAAAGATATTTGGAGAATACTTAGAGATTTAAAAATAGATCTGTCATTCGATCCTATAATTCCTTTATTAGGTATATATCCAGAAGACCAAAAATCACATCATAATAAAGATATTTGTACCAGAATGTTTATTGCAGCCCAATTCATAATTGCTAAGTCGTGGAAGAAGCCCAAATGCCCATCGA
>CAUYON010191194.1:0-150869 GCA_963573935.1 Arctocebus calabarensis
GAGCCATACAAAATTACTTAACAGGTACGAGGTAAGAACTTGGACTTTAAACTTATAAACTATTTTTAAAAATGTACAATATAAGCATAAATCCCATGTACTCAAGTTTGATAGGAGGACAATTAATGACAATTATTGACATGGTGGGGGTGAAGGAAGGGGAGAGCAGAGAGAGGAAGAATGAGGGAGGGGTGGGGAAAGGAAGAGCAGAGAGAGGGAAGGAGTAAGGGGGGTGGGGTCTTGGGTCTTGGTGTGTGCCAGACCTTTTGGGGGCAAAACACGGTTGTAAGAGGGTCTTTTCCTAACAAATGCAACCAGTGTAACATGGTTTCTTGTACCCTCAATGAATCCCCAACAATAAAAAAAAACAAAAAAAACAAACAATAAAAACATTCCAGTCAATGGGCCACATATACTGTGGTGGTCTGGTAAGATTGTAATAGAACTGAAAAATTCCTGTTGCCTCGTGATGCCATAATTATATGTAATGTCATAATGGAACACATTAGTTACCTGTTTAAGGTTATACTGGTGTAAATAAACCTATTGCTCTGACTTTTCTTATTATTTTAGAATGTACTCTATTTATTAAAAAAATGATAATTGTAAAATAGCCCCAGGCAGGTCCTTCAGAAATATTCCAAAAGAAGGCATTGCTGTCACACGAGGTGACAACTTTATGAGCGTCGTTGTCTCTGAACATCTCACAAGGGGAACAAGATAGGGAGGTGGAAGACAGTGAAATTGATGATTTTGACTCTGTCTAGACCTAGGCTAATGTGTGTATTTGTGTCTTCGTTTTTAACAAAAACTTTAAAAAGTAAAAAAAAATAAATAAATAGAAAAGCAAAGAAAGAAATTTTGTACAGCCATACAATATATTTGTGTCTTAAACTGTTATAACAAAGAGATGAAAAGTTTTTGTGTTTTAAGCTAAGTGTTATAACAAGACTTGAAAAGTTTTTAAAAACTTAAAAAGTTTATAAAGTAAAAAGTTACAATCAGCTAAGATTAATTTATTATTGAAGACTTTTAAAATAAATTTAGTGCAGCCTAAATGTCCAGTGTTTATAAATTGTACGAAAGTATACAGTAATGTCCTAGGCCTTTGCGTTCAATTCACTGCTCACTATGTCACCCAGAGCGACTTCCAGTTCTGCAGTCTCCATTCCTGGTAAGTGCCTTACATAGATGTACTATTAAATCTTTTATACAGTGTCTTACTATGTCTTTTCTATATTTAAAAGTTCAAATACTTACCACTGTGTTACAATTTCCTACAAATGCAGTACTGTAGCATGCCACACAGGCTTGTCACCTTTTAGCCTATATGGTAGGCTCTACCGTGTAAGTTTGTGTAAATACATGTTATGATGGTCACATAGTGACAAAATTTCCCAGTGACACAATTTTCAGCTGTTTCTCTGTTAAGTGACAAATGACTGTTCTGTAGGTGCTCCGTAAATATGGATGAACAAGTGAAGGAGTTAGAGAAGAGTTTTGTGTGATGGTTTGGAAAAAAACCAAACACTAAGCTGTAGCACTGAATGACTTTTATGCATGAATTCATGTTGTTATTCTCCAGCTTCCTGGGGTAGGACCTGATGTGGATTTACCACCAGCTATCTGAGCTTAAACTTCAAGGGCCCTCACCTGCACAGGCCCCTTCTCGGATCCTGGTAGGGACCTAGCAATGTGTACACATGTCACTCGTTTTAGTAAAATTAGCAAAAGAAAGATATCTGAACAACAACGGATAATAGTACTGTCTTTTCCTACTGACTTTGCCAGGTCCACACCTTTGTGTTGAAGTATTGGTGTAGCTAGGAGTCTTTTGGAATTTGGCTAAAATGAAGTTAAATAGCAGATATGTTTTGGTTGTGGTTTAGTGAGATACAGGTGGATTGCAGTCCTTTTTGAGTGTAGCTAAGTCATAGGGATATTCCTGTCCACTGTAACAACTCACGTAGAGTTGAGACACAAAGGGCTGGGAACAGAGGATGTCTCAAATAAACAGCCTGCTGTCAGAGACAATTCTACCTGTCCTACAGTGCCAGGACCCAAGGTCTGAATTTTTGATAGTTAAAAGTTGGTCTTTGAAAAATGTTTCCTCTTCTCTTGTATGACTTTAGAAGCCACATTTCCAATTTTTATCAACATCTTATTAAGAAAGAAGTTATTCTCCCAGAATAACTGTTCTGTAATGCAAGAAAAACCATATATTTTTTCCCTTATGCATCCCAACTATTAATAATATAAAAGAAATTTTTGTTATGCACAATAGAAGAGAGACTGAATTACCTTTCGTTTATTTATTTATTTACTTACTTACTTTTTGTTATTATTGCAGTTTGGCTGGGGCCAGGCTCCAACCTTCCACCCTTGGTATATGGGGCCGGCACCCTACCCACTGAGCGACAGGTGCCACCCAGACTGAATTACCTTCCCATTCTGTCTATAGGAAACATTTTTTTAGAGTAGGGTAATAAAATTAGGTAATAAAGAGGATGCATGAAAAGAGAGTACAGAAAGGCATTTATGATAGAGGTACATTGGATGAAGAAATAAAAATTATATGTTACTTTTTCTTGATTTTTATAGTGTTTTTGATATTTGCTTTTAGAATTTGCAATTTGTTGGGATTGCTTTTTTTCTTAATTTTGTATTCTCTCTATTAAGAGTTCCTTTCCCCAACTTGTATTAACTTTAGAACTCACAAAATTTTATTAAAATAGAGGTGGTAAATCTGATATGGAGAGTTTGGAAGAAAGACAAAGAGAAATATTTTTGGATATTAAAATAAAAAATGTTCAAGATATTTGATGAACATATTTCAGAGTAGATTATGGCAGAGAGACTGAGGACAGACCATGTAAAATTGTCTCATTTGCAAGCAAGGGCACTTGAGGGTTCTTTTAAAATTTCAGATTAATGGCTTGGTGCCTGTGGCTCAATGGGCTAAGGTGCCAGCCACGTACACCTGAGCTGGCAGGTTCAAATCCAGCCCTGGCCAACCAAACAACAATGACGGCTGCAACCAAAAAATGGCCAGGCTTTGTGGTGGGCGCCTGTAGTTCCAGCTACTTGGGAGGTAGAGGCAGGAGACTCGCTTGAGCCCAGGAATTGGAGGTTGGTGTGAACTGTGATGCCATAGTACTCTATCCAGGGTGACAGCTTGAGGTTCTGTCTCAAAAAAAAAAAAAATTTCAGATTAATATGAGGATATAGATGATTAGGTTATATTGCCTGTGTGTTTTAGTAAAGTCTAAGTTGCAGTTTTTCCCCCCACCCAGGAGGTGTGCTATAAACCTTTACGTTGTCATGTTAGGTGACAGCACACCCATCTCCCCCACTTTTCCTCTCCCCTCATTTCTCCTTCTCCCCACCCTCACTTGAGTTTAATTGTGTTTTTCTGTTGTGTGGGTGTGTATTTGTTCATCTGTTAGTTTCATATTAGTATTGAATACATTGGATACTTGCTTTTCCATTCTTGTGATACTTCACTAACTAGAATGTTCTCCAACTCCATCAAGGTTAATACAAAAGATGTAAAATCTCCACTCATTTTTAATGGCAAAATGGTATTCTATGGTATACAAATACTAAAGTTTATTAATCCATTCCTATGTGGATGGACATTTGGGTTGACTTCACATTTTGGTAATTATGAATTAAGCTGCAATAAACATTCTAGGGCATATGTCCTTATGATAAAATGTTTGTTTTTTTTTTTCCTTCTGGGTAGATACTTAGTAATGGGAGTTTAGGATAAAATGTAAGGTCTACTTTTATTTTTTTGAGGATTCTCCATACTTCTTTCCAAAGAGGCTGTCTTAGTTTGCAGTCCCACCAATAGTGTAAAAGTGTTTTCTTCTCTCCATATCCACGCCAGCATCTGCAACTTTGGGACTTTTCAGGCTATTCTCCCTGGAGTTAGATAGTATCTCAGGGTGGTTTTGATCTGCATTTCTCTGATAATTAGGGATGATGAGCATTTTTTCATATTTGTTTTGGCCATTCATCTGTCTTCTTCAGAGAAGGTTCTATTCATATGTCTTGGCCAGTAATAAATAAGATTGTTTGCTGGTTTTTTTGTTGATTTATTTGCATTCTCTGTAGATTCTGGTTATCAACACTTTCAGATTTGTAACATGCCAATATCTTTTCCCACTTTGAAGGTGGTCTGTTTGCTTTAATGATTGTGCCCTTAGGTGTGCAGAGGCTTTTTAGTTTAATCAAGTCCCATTTATTTATTTTTGTTGTTGTTGCAATTACCAATGGAGTCTTCTTTGTAAGAAATTTCCCCAGACTGATATTATCACCTTTCTTCCAAGATTTTTATTGCTTTCTGTCTTAAACTTAAATCTTTTATCCATCTTCAATTTTTGTTCGTGGTGAAAGGTGTGGTTCCAATTTCAATCTTTTACGTATGGTTATCCAGTTCTCCCAGCACCATTTGTTGAACAGGGATTCTTTCCCCCTACTGTATGCTTTTGTTTGGTTCATTGAAGATCTGATGACAACATGAGACTGGTTTCATCTCTAGGTTTTCTTTTTGGTTCCATTTGTCTATGTCTTTATTTTTGTGCCAATACCGTGCTGTTTTGATCACTGTAGACTTTTAGCTTAACCCAAAGTCTGGTAAGGTGATGCCTCCAGATTTTCTTTTACTGGTAAGAATTGCCTTGGCTATACGAGCTTTTTTCTGGTTCCATATGAAACAAAGAAATATATTTTTTTGAGTTCTTCTAAGTATGATGCTAGCATTTTACTGGAGATTGCACTAAATCTGTAGATTTCTTTGGGTAGTACAGACATCTCAACAATGTTGATTCTTCCCAGCCAAGAGCATGGTATATGTTCTTCCATTTGTTGCTGTTTTCTGCCAAGAAACCTTTTCTTAGGGTTTCATAATTCTCTTTGTAGAGGTCCTTTATCTTCTCTGTTAGATACATTCCCAGGTATTTCATTTTCTTTGAAACTACTGTGAAGGGTATTATATTCTTGCTTTTCTTCTTGGCTTGATTGTTTTTGGAAAATACAAAAGCTGATAATTTGTGGACATTAATTTCATAACCCATGATGTTACTGTATTTCTTGATCACTTCTAGGAGGTCTACGGTAGAGTCTTGGGTTTTGACCTCTTCTGCCCCCATTTGAATGCCCTTAATATCCTTCCTTTGCCTGACTGCATTGACTGGGACTTCTAGTACTATGATGAATAGTAGTGGTGATGGTGGACATCCTTATCTAGTTCCAGTTCTAAGTGGAAAAGCTTTCAGTATTAACTCCATTCAGTATGATACTGGCTCTGGCTTTTATCAGTTTAAGAAACATCCTATCTTAAGTGTTCTTATCAAAAAAGATGCTGAATTTTGTCGAATGGCTTTTCTTCGTCAATTGAGAGGATCATATAGCCTTTGATTTTGCTTCTGTTTATGTGGCAAATGCATTTATGGATTTGCATATCTTAAACAAGGCTTGTATCCTGGGATAAAGCCTAATTGATCAAGATGTACAATTTTTTATGATGTGTAGATGTTTTCTATTTGCTAGAATTTTACTGAGTATTTTTGCATTAGTATCATTAGTGAGATTGGTCTACAGTTTTCCTTTACTGTTGGGTCCTTCTCTGGTTTTGGTATGATATTGAAGAATTTTAAAAGTTGAATTCCAGATTATGGAGATATTAGTAGAAATGAATCCTAGTAGATATAGGCACATGCCGAAACCTGAAAGATTTCTGTAGGAAGAAATAATCACAAAGATGAGATTGTCAAAGTAGAAAGTAAAAATAAATTTTTGGAAGTTTCTCATCCTTTAAGAAAAAAGAATACTGAAAGTGCTATACAATATATAAATGAATTATACCTATATTATCTACTGATAAAGCAATTTAGGTTAACAATGTTTTTTTAACATTTATTAATACTGATGTTGATAACTCTTGCAATGTAATCATAATAATAACAACAATAGTATCTATTCTGAAGATTTTTCTGAAGAATAAAATATGCATTCAAAGTGCTCAGCATAGTGTCAGGCATAGAAAAAATACAAAACCTGTATACTTAGACTGTATAACATATTATTATGGTAAATAAAAATAAAATTAGTTGAAACATGCAGTACATAAAGAAAAGAATGCCTTCATGATAGAGCAGGTTTAATGGACATTTACAACTTCATTGATTATAAATTACTATACAAACTAAATGTGTATAATATTTTATCACTCTATTAAAGTGTTTACCCTTGGGGGAAGTTTAAAGAGACTGGAAAGAGTGAAGGTTAATAAAATAGTTGATTTAAGAGTGTTAAATATTTGAAACAACAAGGCTTTATTTCCACTAATAAGATACCACTTAGTGAGACATGATAAAACTTGAGAGAAAAATTCACAAAGCTTAATGATCTTTCTAATGCTCTTTCTCACTCCTAGACATTTAAAATATATCAAGAATAAACCTTGATACACAAACCATAGAAAGGCCATAAAAAACCTGATACAAACAATTTAAAGTAATAGTTAAAGCTATGAAAGTCTTAGAAGAAAACACAGTTGTAAATGAACATTACCTTGGATTAGACAGAAGTTTTCTAGATATGAACGAAAGGTTAAGTGGCAAAAGAAAAACTAAGTAAGGTGAACTTACAATAAATTAAATTGAAATTAAAAACTTTTGTTTAATTTATTATTATCTTAATTTAAGATAATATCAGAATGTATACAAAATGGAAGAAAATATTTGTAAATCATGTATCTGAAATGAACTTATATACAGAATATTCTTTGAATTCAATAATAAAAAGCCAATCCAATTTAAAAAATGTGCAAATAATTTGAATAGACATTTGTCTAAGGAACGTATATAAATGGCCAATATGAATATGAAAAAAATGCTCAATATCATCAGTAACTAGGGAAATGCAATATAAAAGCACAATGAGTACCACTCCATACACATTAGGATGGCTATAATCAGTAGAATGAACAAAACAAATGTTGGTGAGGATGTGGAGAAATTAGAACCCTCAGACATTGCTGGTGGAAATGTAAAATGATGCAGCCTTTGTGGAAAACAGTTTGGAAATGCCTCAAAAAGTCAGTTACCATAATGACTCAGCAATTCCACTTTTAGATATTTACCTAAGACAAATTAAAATTAAAATATATACTATACACAAATCAATTCATGAGTGGATTATGAATTGGACCACGGAGGACTTATCAACCCTTAAAATGGTGAACTAACACCTTTTGTAACAACCTGGGTGGAAATGGTTGTTACATTCTTCTAAGTATAGTATCACACAAGTGGAAAAACAATGCCACATACTCACTGTTAAATCAGAACTAATCAATCAACTAATCAATCAACATTCATGTATACATGTGGTAGTAAAACAATGGAAAGCAAGCTGGTGAAAGGGATAAATTCACACCCAAGGGGTATAAAGCACACATACCGTGTGAGTAATGGGCACATTTATAATTTTGACTCTAATAGTACAAAAGCAACTCATGTAACCAAAACATTTGAACCTCTATAATATTCTGAAATAAAAACCAAAACAATTAAAATAAATATATATATCCATTATAACACACAAGATACTATACATGAATATGAACAATTATTCATAAGAGTTAAAAAGTGGAAACAACTCAAATATCTATCACTTGATGAATGGATAAACAAATGTGGCATATCAATGCAATGAAATACTCATTCGCCATAAAAAGGAATGAAATAATATCACATGCTACAAAATGAGTGAACTGTGAAATCATTATGTCAAGTGAAAGAAGCCAGGTGAAAAAGACAGCATGTTTCAAGAGTCTATTCATATAAATTTTTCATATTAGGGAAATCCATCAGACGGAAAGTAGATTAGTAATTGCCAGGCTGGGGAAAGGGTGGGAAAATGGTAACCCGCTATTAATGGGAACAGAATTTCTTTTGGAGGTAATCACATTACACTGGAATTAGATAATAATGATGGGTGAACAGAACTATGAATATAATAAGTATCTTTTAACTCTATAATTTTAAAGGATAAATTTTATGGTGTATGAATTATGCTATAACAACAATAATAATAATATAAAAATTTCTCTAAAAACAGTTGCTTCACTGTCTTCCAGAATGCATTCTTTGAGACAAGAAATCTGCTATTGTCTTCTGTTTGTCCTAAGGGCAGGGCATCTTTTTTTTCCTCCGGCTAATCTTAACATTCTTCTGTCCACTGGTATTAAGCAATTTGATTGTGTTGTATGTTGATATAGCTTTTTAAGATTACTTGCCCTGGTATTTCATTAAGCTTTATGGATTTTAAGTGTATTGTTTTTATCATCAATTCTGGAAACTTTCACATGTAATTGGCTCACAATGTTTTGGAAAAAGAACTACCTTTTACCACCACTTTGGACCCTCTGATTATATATGTATAAGGTTTTTGGAGGTTTATCCGAAGCTTACTGTAGGTATAGAAGTTTTTTGTTGGTTTTATTTTTCTTTCTTTTTTCATTTTGGTTAATTTTTGTTGTCCTTAAATTTGCACATCTTCTACAGTGTCTCATTGGCTCTTATAAGCCCCACCAGTGTATTTTTCATCTCAGAAATTTGTAGTTTTCATTTTAGCAGTTCGGTTTTTTTCCTTGTAAAAAAATATCTTCCACACATTTCTTAACATGTGTGTACTTTCCTCTTCCTTCCTGAACAAATGATTGTAGGACTTACAGCTTCAGTGTCCTTTTTCTGTTAATTCTACCATGTGTGACATTTCTCGATCACTTTGTACCAATCAGCTCTTATCAAATTACGGGTCATGTTTCCTACTTCCCAGGCCTGGTATTTTTGACTGGATGCTAGATGAATTTCGTTTTGCCAAATGCTGGATATTTTTGTGCTCCTTTACATCCTCTAAATTCCTATTCTGATATGCAGTTAAGTTTCTTGGAAACCATTTGTCCTTTTAAGGCTTTTCAATTGCTTTTCAGTTTTATTAAGCATAATTTCAGCAGGCTTTAGACTCAAGCAAATTTTTCTGCATTATTGAGGCAATCAACACTTTAGTCAGAGTACTCTCCTCAGTATGACATGTGTTACAAGGTTTCTACACTTTGTTGGACCATATTCTATTTTCAGTGAGAGTTCCAAGTGTTCTACCTGTGGCTTTTGTATTGTTTTTTTCCCCCAAGTTTTAAGCAATTTCCTTACGTACAGGTGCTGATCAGTATTCAAGCATTGATCTTCTGTAGATTTCCCAAATTATTCTCTGTGCAGTTCTCTCCTCGCCAGTATTAATTTTGTTTTGAAAATCTTGGAGTCCTGGAGCTTTCGGTTCTATCTCTTCAACTCTGTGAAGCCCTGCCTGGGCTTCCTTTTTCAGTGTGCCTGGAAACTTCTCCAGTCACTGAGCTGGATCACTGTAGTGTTTACTTTGTTTCCAGTCTCTTAGAACTGCTGCCCTAGTAGATGAGCTAATACAAGGGTGGGAGGGGTGGGGGAGGAGGATGGTGGGTCACAGTGTATGGCACATTTCTTGGGGATGGGCCACAATTATAAGAGGGACTTTAACAAATGCAACCAGTGTAACCTAATTCTTTGTACCCCCAACGAATGCCAAACAATAGCCCAAAAATGCAGCCTAAGATAGTCTGCAAACAAATAAACAAACAAACAAAAAAAGGAATTGTTGCCCTGTAGTGCCTACTGTCCAGTGTCTGAAAACAATTGTTTCTTATACTTGGTCTATCTTCTAGTTGTTCAAAATAGAAGGGTGACTCCAGTCTCTGTTACTCCATCTTGGCTCAAAGTGGAAATCAAGTTATATATATTTTTATATTCCCATTTTTATGGAACTAGCCTACTCCACACTGAATAGAGAAAGTTATCACATTAAAATGTCTCTCAATTATTTCTAATCATTCCTCAGGTGATTCTTCCCATATGCTGAGAACACATTTCTTAGTTTATTCATTCATTGATTCATATAAAAGATATTTATTGGGTGTTTATAATATTCAGGCACTGTTATAGGTGCTGGGGATACAATGACAGACAAAGAAAGATGACATTTCTGTGTTTAATAGTTTACATTTTGTTAAGAGGCAGCCAAAATGGAACAGTAAATGTCACAAAGCAGAAAATGCAACATAAAGAACAAATTAGATGCTGTAATAGAGAGTGACTAGGGGAAAGGAAGCAAATTTAGGCTAAGAGTCACTGGAAGCTAAGACATAATCTGAGACCTAAATTATAAATATCACTAATAAAAAAAACTCTGGCAAGGAGAATTCCAAGAAGAGGAATGAGCAAATAAAAAATCTCAAAGAGGAAATGAGAAATGTGTATCTGAGGGATAGTAAAAAGAACAGTGTGGCTAGATTATAGAGAGTGGTGATGAAAAGTGGGAGGAGATAAGAAAGAAATGTATGAGGTAACTTATTCCCAGTGCAAAGATCAAGTAGGTAGGGTGCATATCAACCGCGGCTTATCCCTACCAACACCGTCTCTGTTCTCCCGTTCTCCACTGAAGGTCTAGCCAATTTCGTTCTAGTGGCTACTCCGACACCTAGAATAAATGCTAATTACTTTAAACCATCAGTCCCCAACCTTTTTGATACCAGGAACTGGTTATATGGAAGACAATTTTTCCCTTGTCTGGGAACAGGAAGGCTGGGGATGATTCAAGTGAATTGCACATCGACCTCAGCTCATCAGGTATTAGATTCTCATAGGAACCACTCAACCTCAATCCCTTGCATGCGCAGTTTATAGTAGGGTTCGTGTTCCTGTGAGAGTATAACGCCACTGCTTATCTGACAGGAGGTGGAGCTCAGGCAGTGATGCCAGTGATGAGAATGGCCTTAAATACAGATGAAGCTTTGCCCACTTGCCTGCTGTTCACCTCCCGCTGTGTGGCCCAGTTCCTAACAGGCCATGGACCAGTACTCGTCCACAGTCTTGGGGGGTTGGGGACTGCGGCTTTAGACCAAGCATGGTAATCCTATTTGTCTAGCTAGAAATTGGTTTTGGAATGGTAAGTGAAAAAGACTTGGACAGTGAGAACAGAGGGACAGGTTTCTAGGGATAGTTTACTATTTATTTAAAAAAAAAAATAAGACCAAAGTCCGGCAGGAGGAGTTGGCCTTTTCTTTCATTAGACCAGTGATTCTCAACTTGGGGCAATCTTGTACACCCAGGGACATTAAGCAATATGTAAGGGCATTTTGTTCATGAAATCTGGGGTGTATTCTACTCTTATCTACTGAATTACAAACTAAGTATACTACCAACAATTCATAGGGCATCCCCCACAGCAAGGAATTACCCAATCCCAAATATCAAAATTACTAAGGTTGAGAAATATATCACATTTAGCTTTTTTTGGTGTAAATGTGATGGCTACGACTGTGGTGGCCATCTTATAAGCAGGAAAATTAGCTGATATGCTAGAGATGAAAAGGTAAAAGTGAAAAGTCCTTAGGAATACAATGATATCTTTGATCTATTAAATCAGAGGTTCTCAACCTGTGGGTCACGATGGGGGTTGAACAACCCTTTCACAGGGGTGGCCTAAGACCATCGGATAACACATATTTCTGGTAGTCTTAGAAACTGAGACGCCGCTCCTCTATCCCTCTCCAGGTGAGACTGCCCACATGCAGATACACCCACATACAAGTACACAGCGTGTTGATATTATCCCGCCAACCCCATCACATACACCCCATACAAATACAGCAACAAAAATAATTTTATGGTTAGGGATCACCACAACCTGAGGAACTGTATTAAAGGGTCGTGGCATTAGGAAGTTTGAGAACCACTGTGTTAAATCAATCAACTTATTGAGTTCAGTAGTCCCATCTAGGAGTTTAGAGTCTGGAGGAGAGATAATGTTTGGGAGTCATCAATAAATAAATGAAATGTGAAGTTATAACACTGGGAAAGGGCATGAGTGAGACCCAGCACTAGGTAATGCCAAGATTTGTATAAGTTGAGTTAGCATAAAAGACAAGGAAGTAGAAATCAGGGATGGCTAATAATAATAATATCTAATGCTTTCATAGTAATTACTCCATGCCAGAAAGTTTTCTATATGCTTTAACAACATTAATTCATTTAAAACTTATAACAACCTTATCAGGTAGATACAATCATTCCATTTTATGTGTGAGAAAAATGAACCATAGAACAATTAAAACTAATTTATCCAAGGTCATAGAGTTAGTAGGTACATGAGCTAAGATTCATATCCAGGCAGTATGGCACTGTCATGGTTCGGGCGTATCCCCTTCAACATTCAGGTGTTGCCAATATAATGGTATTAGAAGGTAGGAACTTTAAGTGAGATGAGGCTGTAAGTACTCCTCCCTTATGAATGAAATTAGGTACCCTTATAAAGGGGCTTGAAGGAAGATTTTCATCCCTTCTTGCCCTTCCACCTTCTTCCATGGGAGTTCCTCCTCTCCAGAGAACTCAGTATTCAAGGTACCATCTTGGAATAAGAAACCAAACCTGCTGATGTCTTGAACTTGAACTTTAGTAATAGTACTAAAGTATTATTACTTTAGTAATAATAAATGTATGTTCTTTATAAGTTACCTAATCTCAGGTATTTTGTGACAGCAGCATAAACAGACCAAAACAAGCACTAAAGTCTAAACTGTTTTGTCATGTAGCATTTCTAGTATCAGAAACATGGTTTCATACAAGGTAAGAAAAGTAAATGAGAAAGGGGCAATAGTTAGCCATGTTGAATGCTATTAATGAATCAAAAAAGAGAACAGGGAAGTGTCAGTTGTTTTTGGAAAGAAGAAGAACATTGATGATCTTGACATGAGCAGTTTTCAGTTCCTTAGATGAAAAAAAATAAGTTCATTTGTCTAGAGTGAGACGTGAATAAGGGCTGAGAATTCTAGGCTCAAAGTCTAGAATTTTATATGTTTAATTGCTGTAGATGTATGTTTACAAATTAATTAAAATTCTTGACTTTAAGTAGTGAAAGCCCAAAATGAGTAATACAGACAAGACAATTATGGTTGAATTATTCAGATGCCAAGTAATACACTTCAATTGTAACTTGAAATAATTATAGAATGGGCATGTGGTTTTTTTGTCTACCATACATTGATTTTCTTTTGATTCTTTTCTAGATCTGCTTTTTTTCATTTGACTTCTTTTCTAGATATTTTTTTCCCTTTTATTTTACCTTCTCATTTTGTATGCTTTGAGGTAGAGACCTATATCTCTGGTGGGAACATAGTCAAATTGTGGCCTTGACTATCACTGAGGCATTGAATTCCACAAGTAGGTGCCTATTGACCCTAATGAGCAGGGTTTACAAGTTACTGTAATACTGCATGTGAATTTTTGGGGCAGACATTACAGGCATGTTTCTCATTGTGATAAATATCTAGGGAATCTCACTGGAGTGTTGACATAGTGAGTCTTAAATCCAAACATATCCTAGAGTGAAATTATGAGGTACTATACAGGTGCTATAAACACATTAGATAAACAGTTTTGTTTGCATCTACCAGCTTCAAGAACCTATCTTATGGTACCGACGTGTTCTTTAGGGGATTTGCTGGTCCCACAATATTCTGCCATATTTCTGTTAGTAAAGTAATTTGTGCCTCACATTCCTATACCTGAACTTTAAGCATGATGGATATAAAATTTACTTTTAATAATAATAAATTCATCATTATGTATTAAAAGAATTATTGAAATTTAGATGCACAGAAAATAAATAAAGGAACCGTGTTAACTTTGATTATGAATTAATCTGAGTAATATTTTTCTCATGGATAAATTACAGCCATAATTCCACAGAAGTGAGACTATGACATGATGTCAACTGTGTGTTAAGTTCTTTGTTCACAGAAGTAAAATTATTACATTTCTATGTTTACAAGAAGTCATACAAGCTATTGACTTTTTTGTATGCTAGGTTTTTATTTTAGTGATCACAGAGGAAAAAAACACTTGGCTTTAGGTGTACAGCCAGAAAAAAATAATTGCAACTAACTAGTGGCATTTTTTCATCTGCAAAGTGGGAACAATCATATCTTCTTGGTATATAATAAGTGTTCAGTAATTGTTTTCTAATTTCAATTTTATGTACAAAAGTCAGCATGTGATCAGCTATTGTCCTATTGTCCTTCTGGGGAAATAGGACACTGGGGGTAACTATTCCCCAGATCTCTCCAAGCACATGGAAGATAGTCATTCAGATTTAGGTCTAAATTGAAGAGGAAAATTTATTTGGCATATGGGAGTTTTTTCTCTCCAAGAAGAAATTTTAAAAAATCTATGTTTTGTTTGAATATTTAAAAATTCAAGTAGGATGCAATCTGGGATAAAACTGTAAGACTTGCCTGATGATATAGCTCTGGAATATCCCTCACATCAATCAACATGGCATGACTCTTTGGCTTTGGTTTTTGGCACTAATAGTGATCTTTGAAAAAAACTCATAAATTCATTTGATTGAGTATCTGTAGCACAGATCAAGTTTTTACTGGTAGAGCCAAGTCATATACTTTCCCTCTGCTTTTCCTTGGCTTGCTCTCTAATGTTCCTGCTGCTCTTCCCATAAAAGACAGTGACTTGTTTGGCTTCCAACCCACACCAAGCAAGAATCTGGATTCAGGTTTTTGTCTTGAACAAGACCAAAGTCTGCATTCAGGTTTTATAACAAAACAAATGTCTGGAAATGAAGCATTCAGTCTATGAGTCTTTTGGGCAATATAAAACAACTGGTCTGACTGTTTTTATTTAATTAACAGGTGGTTAATGCCCTAACAGCAATACATACTAGTTAGTTGAAAGAATACTCACATATAAGTTTAGGCACTAGAAAATCTAGACCTTAAGTCTGGTTATGCTCCTTACTAAGGCCTAAACCTTTCTAATCCTCAAGTTCTTTGTGTCTCAAATAGGATTGATGCTGGGCATGGTGGCTCATGCCTGTAATCCCAGCACTAAGAGAGGCTGAGGCACGTGGATTCCCTGAGCTCAGGAATTCAAGACCAGCCTGAGCAAGAGTGAGACCTATCTCTGAAAAAAAAAAAAATAGCAAGCTAGTGTACAGTAGCAGGTGCTGGTAGTCCCAGCTTCTGGGAAGGCTTAGCCAAGAGAATAGCTTGAGTCCAAGAGTTTGAGGTTGCTGTTAGCTATGACACCATGGCACTCAACCCTAGGGCAAATGAGTGAGACTCTGTCTCAAAAAAAAAAATAATAAAATAAAATGGGATTAATTATACCCATGCTAGAATGTTTTCATGAAGATTAAAATGTGGTAGCATACATAAAGTGCTTAAGTTTAAAGAAAGGCAACTAATATTAATATGAAAGAGGAGAAAACAGAAGATCCAGGTAGGCAATCATAGCAATACATAGGTAAGAAATGATACACATAAAACATTAGCAGTAGTGAGATATTAAACACATATGCACACATGTTTCTGGGATCTATTTCAGGTAAAGGAGTGAAGATAAAGGTCAGGAGGGGAGAAATGGAGCAAGCCTGTGGGAGAAACAGAGCTTGAGGAAACCAGGGTGACTTTAGTTTTGAAGATGTTAGCGCTGAGACCCACAAGACCTCCAGTGAAGTTCAGGGGAAGGTACAGGCTGGAAATATAAGAGTCATCAGCATATAGAAGATATTGAAAGCTGTGGTCAAATAAGATCACCAAAGAAGTATATGCAGAAGAAATGAGCAGAGGCTCAAGAAGTGAACTTGGACTGAGCCTTGGGCAAATAACATTTAGAGGTCAGACTGGTGAGGACATACCAGAAAAGGGGATGAGCTAAGACTATCTGCTTTTCTGGAGCCATTTATATTTTTAGTATCTTTGAACATCATCACTGTGCTATTGCAGGGTAAATAGAGGTTACCTTAGATTGCCTTAACATTCTTCCAGAAAAATCCAGAAGAGAAATAGCTGTTATAAGTTATGGTGTTATAAATTTAAGTTACAAAGAATAAAATGTGTGCATGTGTTTTTATTTTTCTATTTTTTTATTTTTTAAACTTATTTTATTTTTTATTTGAAAATCTCACAGTTATTCTTTCTGACAAAAATTATATGTATTTATCATCTACAACATGATGTTTCGAAATATGCATACTTTATGGACTGGCTGAATCAAGCTAATTAACAAATGCATTACGTTACATACTTTTTTTGTGGTGAGAATACTTAAAATCTACTCTCTTAACCATTTTCAAGAATACAACACATTGTTATTAACTATCTAAATGTACAATAGATCTCTTGAAATAACTCTTTTATTTTTTTTTGAGGCAGAGTCTTACTTTGTTGCCCTCAGTAGAGTGCTTTAGCATCATAGCTCACAGCAACCTCAAACTCATAGGCTCAAGTGATTCTCTTGCTTCAGCCTCCCAAGTAGTGGGAACCATGGGAGCCTGTGACAATGCCTGGCTATTTTCAGAGATGTGCATGTGTTTTTGTAATATGACAATTTAATTCCTGTTGCAAAAAAGGATTAATTTACACTGCAGTTTAAAGGTACAAAGAATAAATCCTCAACATGTATTTTCATAACTGAGTTTGTGTACCCTTTTATTTTATAGCAAAAGATATATGAAGGAGAAAAGTTCACATAAGAATTTATCTTCAATTGTAGCTCAAACCCACAAAGGTTCTAACTTGTGTTTTGAAAGACAGGCTCTATTTCAACAATTTCCATTTTTCTAAGGACAGTCATTGGTATACAAGGAAGACTTTCTGTGAGACAGTATTCTGTACCAGGGTGTTTGGCTTTCTCTTATTTGATTCCCTTATTGGCAACTATTCATAACACAAATGCTTTTGTCCTTTTCTCCCTGTCCCTGTCACAATAGACCAAGTAATTAACCAAGTGAAGAGGCTGTCAATTAAACACTGATACTAATCTAGGCATAAAAGCTTTTTTAGGGAACATTGGTTTTGAACATATTTTCAGCATTATCAGCTTTGATTTTATTCAATCCAATTCTCATACAATCGAGTGCTCCAAATGTTTATATGCCATCTAGGCAACACTTGGAACATGGATGACCCACACTGCAGAAACAGGGTTCACAAAGAATGTACAGACAATAAGCTCTCTATTGTGCCTCCAGGGCCTATTTTTCCAGGAATAGATGTTCTATCATTAATTATGTCTCACATCTTTAATGATAAGATTGTCAAAGACAATTAAGGAAATGATTACAAGCGTCCTTGGCAACTGAAATGTTCCATAGATTTTAGCTTCCTTTCCCTAAGTGTGGCTTAAAGGTCATTTCTTTGAAGTATGAAGACTTAAGCATGCCTCACATTGGCGGCATTATGCACAAATGTTATACAAAAAGAAGACACCATTTTTGCTTGATTTTTTCAGCATAAATAAAAAGGTGTTTAAACATAATTTTATTTCTAAGCCATTGCTGTAGCAATTAATTATTTAATACTAAATTTTCTTTGGGAATTGCTAGGGCTTATTATCACCTTAATAATAATCTTAATAATAATACTTAATCTTCGTTAATCTGTTAAATAAACTCATATAAGGTATGCTATAATTAGTTTCCTTTGGGTAAATCCATTTGTAGGATTCACTACCAATTAATGATTTTATTCCTTTCTCTTACTTTCACCTCAGTCAATACATCCATTCAAAAGTACAATTATGCCCAAGCAGTTACTGTAAGACTTTAGGGCTTTTGAAAAGACCCCTTTTCCAAACCATTGTCAAAAGAAGGGGAGATCGAGAGGATAGTTAAATTCAGAAGATTTCCTCCTTCTCAATGTTATGGAATAATTTCTTTGTGATAGGTGGCAGTTATTTGTAGGTATGGTAGAATTTGGCTATGAATCTGTCTGGTCCAGGCTTTTTTTGTTGTTCTTGTTGGTAGACTTCTTTAATTGAAGAGTTATACTGCTCCAATATTGCTGCTGATTACTGGTCTGTTCAGGATTTCTATCTTCCTGATTTAGGAGACTGTCTTTTCAGGAATTTATCCATTTCTTCTACATTTTCTAGAGGTTTGGGTAATATTTGCAGATGATATTTTGTATTTCTGTGATATCGGTTGTAAAGTCTCCTTTTTCATTTTTGATTGAGCTTTTTGGGTCCTTTCTCTTCTATTTACGATTATTCTGGTTAGTGGTCTATCAATTTTGTTTATCTTTTTAAAGAACCAACTTTCTGTTTTCTTGAACCTGTGTACTTTTTTGTTGTTGTTTATTTGTTTTTCATTTCCATTATGTTTAGTCCTGGTCTGAGCTTTGTTATTTCTTTTCTTCTACTGGCTTTGGGCTTGGTTTGTTCTTCATTTTTACTTCCTTGAGGTGTGGCATAAGGTTGTACATGTGTGAACTTTCTTTTTAATGTAGGCATTTAAGGTTATAAACTTTGCCCTTAGGACTGCTTTTTAGGTATTCTATAGATTTTGAAAACTTATAATTCCTTTGTCATTCAGTTAAAAGAATCTTTTGATTTCCATTTTAATTATGTCATTGACTCAATGATCAGACAGAGGCAGATTGCTTAATTTCTATGTCTTTGTAGCTTTGAGTGTTTCTCTTGGAATTTATTTCTAGTTTTATTCTACTGTATCTGGTATGATTTTGAATTTTTTTTCTTTTTCTTTTGACCTGCAGGCTTTTTTATTATTAAATCATAGCTATATACATTAATGCAATCGTGGGATACAATGTGCTGGTTTATATACAATTTGAAGTATTTTCATCTAATTGGTTAACATAGCCTTCACAGTATTTTCTTAGTTATTGTGTTAAGGCCTTTATATTCTACATTTAGTAAGTTTCATATGTACTCTTATAAGATGCACTGTAGGTGTGGTCCCAACAATTCCCCTCCCTCCTCCCCTCCCTATCGCCTTTCCCCATATTCTTGGGCTATAATTGGGTTATAGCTTTCAGATGAAAGCTATAACTTGGTTTCATAGTAGGACTGAGTACATTGGATACTTTTTCTTCCATTCTTGGGATAGTTTGCTAAGAAGAACTTATTCTAGCTCCATCCTTGTAAACATGGAAGAGGTAAAATCTCCATCTTTCTTTAAGGCTGCATAATATTCCATGGTGTACATATACCAGAATTTATTAATCCATTCATGGGTTGATGGGCACTTGGGCTTCTACCATGACTTAGCAATTATGAATTGGGCTGCAATAAACATTCTGGTACAAATATCTTTGTTATAATGTGATTTTGGTCTTCTGGATATATATACCTAGTAGAGGAATTGTAGGATCGAATGTCAGGTCTATTTTTAGATCCCTAAGTGTTCTCCAAACATCTTTCCAAAAGGAATGTGTTAGTTTGCATTTCCACCAGCAGTTAGGTGTTCCCTTTTCTCCACATCCACACCAAAATCTCTGGTTTTGGCATTTTGTGATGTGGGCTAATCTTACCAGAGTAGGATGATATCTCAAGGTAGTTTTGAATTGCATTTCTCTGATGATTAGGGATGATGAGCATTTTTTCAGATATCTGTAGGCCGTGCACCTGTCTTCTTCAGAGAAGTTTCTCTTCAAGTCCCTTGCACTCCCTAAGATGGGACCACTTGTTCTATTCTTGCTATACGTTTGAGTTCTCTGTGGATTCTGGTTATTAAACCTTTGTCGGAGCCATAACCTGCAAATATGTTCTCCCATTCTGAGGGCTGTCTGCTTGCTTTACTTACTGTGTTCTCAGCTGTGCAGAAGTTTTTTAATTTGATCAGGTCCCAGTAATGTATTTTTGGGGTTGCTTCAGTTGCCTGGGTGGTCCTCCTCATAAAATATTTGCTCAGGCTGATTTCTTCAAGTGTTTTCCCTGCACTTTCTTCTAGTATTTTTATAGTTTCATGTCTTTAATCCAGTGAGAGTCTATCTTAGTTAATGGTGAAAGGTGTGGGTCCAGTTTCAGACTTCTACAGGTTGCCAGCCAGTTCACCCAGCACCATCTGTTAAATGGGGAATCTTCTCCCCATTGAGTATTTTTAATTAACTTGTCAAAGATCAAATAATGGTAAGTAGCTGGGTTCATTTCTTGGTTCTATATTCTGTTCCATACATCTACCTCTCTGCTCTTATGCCAGTACCATGCTGTTTTGATCATTATCAATTTATAGTATATTCTGAGGTCTGGTAGTCTGATTCCTCCTGCTGTGTTTTTATTTCTGAGTAATGTCTTGGCTATTTGAGATTTTTTTCTGGTTCCATCTTCTTGGACCATCATGGAATAAAAGAAAGTATTATATTTTCGAGATCTTTAAAGTATGACAGCGGACCTTTAATAAAGATTACGTTAAAATTGTATATTGCTTTGGGTAGTATACACATTTTAACAATGTCGATTCTTCCCAGTTATGAGCAAGGTATATTTTTCCATTTATTAACATCTTCAGCTATTTCTTTTCTTAGAGTTTCATAGTTCTCTGTATAGAGATCTTTCATGTCCTTTCTTAGGTAAACTACCAAATATTTCACCTTCTTTGGCACTGATGTGAACAGAATAGAGTCCCTGACTGTTTTTTCAACATGACTATTGCTGGTATATATAAAGGCTACAGATTTATGAGTGTTAATTTTGTAACCTGAGATGCTGCTATATTCCTTGATCACTTCTAAGAGTTTTGTAGAAGAATCCCTGGTGTTTTTGAGATATACAATCATATCATCTGCAAAGAGTGAAAGTTTGATCTCTTCTGACCCTATGTGGATACCCTTGATTACCTTTTCTTGCCTAATTTTCAATGGCTAAGACTTCCATTACAATGTTAAAAAGCAGAGGGAACAATAGGCAACCTTGCCTGTTTCCTGATCTGAGTGGAAATGATTTCAATTTAACTCCATTCAATACAATATTGGGTGTGGGTTTGCTGTAGATGGCCTCTATCAGTTTAAGAAATGTCCCTCTATACCAATTTTCTTAAGTGTTCTGATCACAAAAGGATGCTGGATATTATCAAAAGCTTTTTCTGCATCAATTGAGAGAATCATATGGTGTTTTAATTTGTTTATGTGCTGAATTATATTTATAGATTTACACATATTGAACAAGCCTTGAGAGCCTGGGATAAAACCCACTTGGTCATGGTGTATAATCTGTTTGATGTGTTGCTTGATTCTTTTTGCTAGGATCTTGTTGAATATTTTTGCATCAATATTCATTAGTGATATTGGTCTATAATTTTCTTTTCCTGGTTTGGGGATGAAGGTGTTGTTTGTGTTATAGAATGTGTTGGGTAGTATTCATTCTTTTTCTATATTTTGAAAAAGATTGAGTAGTATTAGTACTAGCTCCTCTTTAAAGGTTTGGTAGAATTCTGATGTGAAGCCATCTGGTCCCGGGCTTTTCTTTTTAGGGAGATTTTGTATAGTTGATGCTATTTCAGAACTTGATATAGGCCTGTTCAACATTTCCACTTGATTCTGGCTAAGTCTAGGAAGATGACATGCTTCCAAGTATTGGTCTATTTCTTGCATATTTTCGTATTTCTGAGAATAGAGTTTCTTATAACATTCATTAAGGATTTTTTGAATTTCTGAGGAATCTGTTGTTATTTCATCTTTACCATTTCTGATTGATGAAATTAGAGATTTTACTCTTTTTTTCCTGGTTAGGTTAGCCAAAGGTTTATCTATCTTATTGACCTTTTCAAAAAACCAACTTTTTGATTTATTGATCTGTTGAATAATTCTTCTGTTTTCTATTTCATTTAATTCTGCTCTAATTTTGTTTCTTTTCTTCTGTTGGGTTTGGGATTGGGATGTTTTCCCTTTTCCAGTTGTTTGAGATGTCCCATTAAGTTGTTAACTTCCATTCTCTTGAGGAAGGCTTGCAGTGCTATAACTTTCCCTCTTAGGACAGCCTTTTTGGTATTGTAGAGGTTCTGATAATTCATGTCTTGATTGTCATTTTATTCCAAAAATTTGGTGATTTCCTTCTTAATCTCATCTATGACACAGCTATTCTTCAGCATAAGGTTATTTAGTTTCCATGTTTTTGTATGAGTATGCAGATTCCTATTGTTACTGAATTCGACTTTTATTTCATGATGGTCTGAGAAGATGCAAGGAATGATTTCTATTCTTTTAAATTTGCTGAGGTTAGACTTGTGACCTGAGACGTGATCCATTTTGGAGTATTTTCCATGGGCTGATGAGAAGAATGTGTATTCAGTTTTTTTAGGATGAAATGTTCTGTAGATGTCTATTAAATCCAAATGTTGAATGGTTGAGTTTAAGTCTGAAATTTCTTTGCCTAGCTTCTTTTTGGGGGATCTATCCAACACTGCCAAAGGAGTGTTAAAATCTCTGACTAAAATCAAGTTGCTCGTGTCTGTTAGCGTCTCTGTTGTAAATTGAGGCACATTCTGGTTGGGTGCGTAAATCTTAATAATTGAAATCTCATCATGTTAAGTGTTGCCCTTAACAAATATGAAGTGACCATCCTTTTTTTAATATTTTTGTTTATTTTAATTTATTTTATTTTTTTTTTTGAGACAGAGCCTCAAGCTGTTACCCTGGATAGAGTGCTGTGGCATCACAGCTCACAGCAACCTTCAATTCCTGGGCTCAAGTGAGTCTCTTGATTTGCCTCCCAAGTAGCTGGGACTACAGGCGCCCACCACAAAGCCTGGCCATTTTTTGGTTGCAGCCATCATTGTTGTTTGGCAGGCCCGGGCTGGATTCTGAACCTGTCAGCTCAGGTGTATGTGGCTGGCGCCTTAGCCCATTGAGCTACAGGCGCCGAACTGAAGTGACCATCCTTGTCTTTCCCTACTTTTGTTGGTTGAAAGGCTATTGTATCTGCAAATAAAATCGCAACACCTGCTTTTTTCCTGATTTCCATTTGCCTGAAATATAGACGACCATCCCTTCACCTTGAGTCTGTTTTTATCTTTTAAGGTAAGGTGAGATTGTTGTATACAGCAGACATCTGGCCTGAGTTTTTGTATACAGTCAGCCAACCTGTGTCTCTTTAGAGGACAATTTAAGCCATTCACATAACTGAGAATATTGATAAGCCTGATACAATTTTGGGTATCAAAAGTCCATTGGACATTTTTAATACTTTCGCCACTGTGGAAGTTGGAATTTGATCAGTTTCTTAATGAGTTTACTATTATGGTGGAGGATCGCACTGGTCATTATGGAGGATAGGTCTGAGAATATCCTGGAGTGCTGGTTTTGTTATGGCAAATTTCTTCAACATGTGACTGTCATTATAGTATTTAATTTATCCATCATAAATGAAACTCAGTTTAGCTGAATACAGGATCCTGGGTTGAGTGTTATTTTGTTTTAGGAGATTAAAAGTCAATGACCACCCTTTTCTAGCTTGAAAGGTTTTAGAAGAGAGATCTGCAGTGAGTCTAATATTCTTCCCCTTGTAGGTTATGGTTTTCTTTCATCTGGCTCCTTGCCAAATTTTCTCCTTTTTAACTTTGGCAAAGTTAATTATAATGTGCCTAAGAGACTTCTTATTCATGTTGAGTCATGGTGGGGTTCTGAAACTGTTTGCTATCTGAATTTCAAAATCTCTTGGCATGTCTGGAAAGTTCTCCTTTATAATCTCGTGAAGAAGTGCCTCTGTGCCTTGCAAAGCAACTTCGTCACCTTCAGGTATCCCTATAAGGTGAATATTGGTTTTCTTTGAGTTATTCCAGAGCTCTCTGAGGGAATGATCCATTTTTGCTCTCCATTTCTCTTCCTCTTTGAAAGTTTGGGAGCATTCAAAAGCTTTGTTGTCAATGTCAGAAATCCTTTCTTCTGCTTGCTCCATTCTGTTACTGAGAGATTCTACTGTATTTCTCAGATCTGCAAGTTCTCGTCCCAATGTGTCACAATCTTTGGTGATTTTGTCTTTAAATTCATTGAATTGTTGAGGCAACTTTTGGAATGCTCCTTGAATTTCTAATTCCAAGTTTACCTCCATTCTATTAATCTTATTTGCAATCCAAATTCTGAATTCGATTTCTGACATCTCAGCCATTTGTTTATGAATGGGATCTTCAGTTGTGTCCACCATATAGTTCCTTGAGGGAATAAATTTACTCTGGTCATTCCTGTCACTGGAATCTCTCTCTGATTCCATCCCATGATTATTTTATATCATTTGGCTAGATGAGCAGATAAGGTGAAGTTGGGTTTGGGGGGGGGGCCTGGAGTAGTGATTAACGAGCCCTTTGCCCCAGAGCTGGGACTGGTGTCTGTAACTTTTCACCTAGAGCTTTACTAAGGACACAATGCTACAGCCTGAGACACTGGGGACTTACTTGGTGTGGTGGGGCTAAGTGGCTCTGTTTTATTTTCAGCTGGTCTCTGTTCTACCCTAGTGAATCAGTTACTCTGGGTTGAAATCTCATCTGTGGAGAAATATCAGCAATTAAGTCACCCCACGGTCAACAATGGGAAAAGGAAAATCAAACCTTCCCACAACGACACACCCAGGGTACTACTTTGGATAGTCCTTGGGTGATTGGCCCAGTTCAAGAGGTCCAAATCAATTGTCCCAGTCAGCACCAGTCTCAGGTATGAGATTTCAAAAGGTCTCTGGCAACTAGGTAGCAGGGGTCTGCTGGCAGGTCAAGTATGACTCATTCTTGTGCTCTGTGAGGTCAGAAGGACTCACCCAGCAAATGAATTAGTCTGGGAAGGTTGATGCCTCCTTCCCCACCTTGCACTTCTGTCATACACAGTCACTGGCACCCCCTCAGGGCTATGATCCAGTTACCTCCAATGAGCAGCTGCTCCAGGGGTTTGTGCCTGCCGGAGTCACAGAAGATCTATGCCAGGCCTCCACACTCTGCACCATCCAGCAGGGGGAGCTGAGGCCTGAGAACCTCAGGTGCTTTGGAGGCTGGGGAGGTTCACTTAGTTCTAACCCTGCCCCTGATTTATGTTGCTGACAGAACAGAACAATTTCGCAGAATTTGTTTCTGTCCCAGCTATATTTCCCTGAGGATCAGATGCTATTAGAGTTCCCAGAAACTGCGACTCAGCTCTGGTCTGTGCCACTACCTGGAGCTGGTGTGTCTGTCTTGGCTGCAATCTGTGTTGGGGTGGATGTGGTTAGAGCTCACCCTCAGCTTTTGGTTTCTGGCTCTTCCTGCATGCCTTTGTCTCATCTATGATCCTCTGAGGGCCAGGTGTGTCTTAGGCTCACTAAAGCAGTCCTCTGGCTCGGCCTTGCCCTGGGAGTATGCCATCTCTGTGCATGCGTCTTCTAATCTCTGTTCCCAACACACCCACCCAGGCAGGTACCACCTCAGGTATACCCTTTACTCACAGGATTTGCATTTCCTTCTCAGATCTGTTCCACCAGTGGCTGCCATGGTAGAAGATGCCTGGCTTTCTCTGGTTGCCCAGAGAGTCAGGGAGTGTCTCTTCAAAAATATCCCCAGGGGTGTGAGCTCTATTATTCCTGCCACCCTGTTGCTACTGCTGCTGCTGCTCTGTGCTAGAGGGCACCACCTCTCCTTCTCCCGTAGGGTTCCCTCAGCCTCAGTTCACCATCTTCTCCTTACTCCTGTGCTGCAGAATCAACACAGACTAGCAACAGTCCACACCCTGTTCATACCTCTTGAGAAAATGCCCAAGAATTTGGACTCCATGGGGGATGGGCTTCCATACCTTGGGGTGAGAGTTGAGGAGAGTGCTGGGAGTGCAGAATTGCAGAATTGAGAATATATACAGTTTTATGCCTGGTGGGAGAGTGCCATGGCACATTCATAAGTCCTCTCTAGGGAAGGATCTCTCCCGTGGGATAAAATAGCAGATCTGAACTCTGCTTGTTTGTAGAGTATACTGCAAGCCATTCTCATGGGTGAGGGGACTGCCTTCCACTTGGCAATGGATTTTGTACCTATTGTTTATTTCCTTGGGGTTGCAGCTCACTTTAGCAGGGTTGATGTGCATTCTTCAACCTTCTCTCTTGGCTCAGCTCCAAACCATAAGCTTATTTGCTAAACTTCCGTCCTTTAAGTCTTTCTGGACAGGAGCCTCTGTAGAACGCTGGCTCTAGTCGGCCATCTTGCCTCCACCCCTTGAATTTTTTTTTTTTAAATGTACTGAGACTTATTTTGTCATCTAAGATATAGTCAGTCTTGGAAAATGTCCCATGTGCTCAAGAGAATAATTTATTTTCAGCAATTTTTAGGTAGAATTTTATGTAAATGTCAGTAGGGTTTATTTATTCTAGAGTCCTATTTAAGTTCAATGTTTCTTTATTGATTTTCTGTTTCAGTGATCTGTCCAATTCTGTTAGTGAGATGTTGAAGTACCCACCAATTATAATATTACTGTTTATTTCTTTGCTTAGTTTTAGAATAATTTGCTTTATGATTCTGGGAGCTCCTGTGTCAGGTATGTGTTTAGAAATGTCTTCTTTCTGAATTTCTTCCTTTGCTATTATAAAATGACTATCTTTGTCTTTGCTTATTGTTATTGATTAAACCCTTTCCAATCCTATGTCATATCTCATGTGACATAATGATTTTCCTGCACTGCTCTAGTGTTGGAAGACATCTGACCCTTTCTTTTTTTGTACTTGTTCAAAGGAAGGATTCAATTCAAGTGCTATCAAATCTAAAGAAGCCTACAAAGTGGGGCCTATAAATTTTTTGCCTATGTGATTCAAAAAATGCTTATGTTTTCTCACATTCCTTATTATAGCAAGAAAACAACAAAAAGTCTTATTCATCCTGATTTGCCATTTATGTCTCAAATAGTGATTCATTTGTCACAAATTGTGTAAGCACATTTGTCACAAATTTTGCAAGCACAGTGTATCACATCTACACTGACAGATTCTACTCAAGTCCTTAACTTTCTTGGGAATTTCATAAAATGAAAATACATATAACAGGAGCAGTTATGGCTTCTTAAAAGGAAGTTCCAAGTTTTCTTCTGAAAAAGAAGAAAATTCAGGAATATGAATTATGTTCTTATCAGTATGATATGAAAATGATGTGCCTCTCATTTCATGACAAGAGGTTAGTGACAATGCTCAGTCCATTCTTTGGCTCTCAAACACAGCTGACCACTGGTTAGAGGAAGAAACAGATTGTTTAATTTGATAAATCCATAGTTATTTTAGAATATACAAAGTTTATGGGAGTAGTGGACAGAGCTTACTAGTACATGGATGGTATATGTTTATAAGGAGGTCATACAAGTGGTGGGAAAAAATATTCTTCTGCCTGATGGAAAGTGCAGTTATGATTTCATCTTCTACTCATTAGATAAGGAGGAAAGTGGAGAAAAAGTGCTGACACACTTTCCTTACAGTAAAAATGTCATCATGATTGCTTGTGAGCAATCTGAAGAACAGAGATTCAACAAAGAGGGGAGGTCTATTATCTTCTGACACCAGGGAAAACCTAAATGGGAAGATGAATTTTATAATGCAAACTGAAAAAAAGTCAACAAAGGATCTCATGGTTTTCAGCAGAAGAAATGAGAAAGATGGAAGGAGAGAAACTATCATTTACTGTGAAACATGCAAGAGGAAGCCTTGACTTCATCCTGGAGATTGCTTCAAGATGCATAACACTCAAAAAAATTATAAACAAAAATAAAAAAGAAACACTTTCACTACTTTATGTAACCTAAAGTAGATAATAAAATGATCATGTGAGTTTGTATTTATGTTTTTCTCTTTTAAAACTGTAGGATAATTAAAAGTAATCCACCTACCTCTTTCTCACCCAAAATAAATAAGAGCTGGGTATGTGTGTGTAGGTTTCAGAAAAATTGGATTGCAAAGGGTTAAAGTCTATTTTTCCATGCCTTTACCTTGAGTCTGTATGAGCCCTTGTGAGTTAAATGCATTTTTTGGAGACAGTATATACTTGAGATGTGGTTTTTTAAAATCCATTCAGCTAGTCTGTCTTTTAACTGGGGCATTCAGACTTAAAGTTCCGTGTTAGTAACTATATGTGGCATAATGTTCTGTTCATCATGTTGGATAATATTTCTTATTGTTAAAGCTATGAGTTTTAACTTTTGGATATTTTTTACACTGATGCTTATCTGTTGTGCTGTTCCATGTATTAACATAAAACAATTTTGAGTGTTTCCTATGGGCAGGTCTAGTAGTGACAAATTCCCTTTGTGTTTGGTTGCCTGGAAAAGTCTATTTCTCCATGATTTATGAGCTTTGTAGGATACAAAATTCTTGGCTGGATGTTGTTCTATTTAAGAAGACTAAAAATAGGGTCCCAATCCCTCCCAGCTTGTAAAGCGTCTGCTGAGAAGTCTACTGTTAGCCTGATGGGTTGGCCCTTGTGGGTCAATTGTTGCTTTCATCTCACAGCTTGTAGAATTTTCTCCATTTTGGCTTTGTCCAGGTTGGTTAGTAGGTGTCTTGGAAGTGATAGATGCCTGTCCTATTTGCTATAAATCTTCCCAGCATTCAGTGACCATCTTGTATCTGAATACCTGAATCTCAGCTGATATCAGGGAAGTTTTCTTCAATAATTCCCATATTACATTTTTCCACACTTTTGCTTTTTCTTCTTCTCCCACAGAGATATCTATAATTCTTATATTGGCCCACTTTGCACAGTCCCATACTTCTCTAAATGTTCACTCTTTGTTATTCCTTTTTCAGCACCTTTGACTGATTTAGTTCTAAAGCCCTGTTGCTAACCACTGATTCTTCCTTCTGCTTCGTTTAGCCTGTTGTTGAAGCTTTCTGCTGTAGTCTGAAATTTCCTAATGACTCTTTTATTTTTTTAAGTTCTGTTATACATTTTTAATGTTGTCTTTCTTATTTTTTTTTCATTTTTTTCAATCATGTCTTAAAACTTTTTTTGGCTTCTTTATGTTAGTTTTCAGCTTTCGGATCCTATTCATCTTATTTACAACATAGATGCAAAAATCCTCAACAATACACTAGCAAACTAAAATCAGCAGCAAAAGATAATTCACCATGATTAAATGGGTTTATTCCAGGGATGTAAGTATTGTATAATATGCAAATCAATAGACATGATTCACCACTCAAACAAAAGCAAAAACAAAGACCACGTGGTCATTACAATAGATGTGGAAAAACATTCAATAAAATCCATCACTCTTTTATGATTAAAAATCTTTAACAAACTTGACATAGAAAAAATATGACTCAAAATCACAAAAGCCATATATGACAAATCCATAACTAACATCACACAGAATAGGGAAGAGTTGAAAGCATTCCCCCTAAGAACTGGAACACAATAAGGTTGACCACTGTCACTACTTTAGGCCAATTTATGATGAGGATCCCAAAGACATGTGTGCAACAGAGTATGGGTAATCCTAACCAGAACAATGAAGGAAGAGAAGAAATAAAGGGCATCCAAATAGGGAAAGAGGAGGCCAAACTATCCTTGTTAGCTGATGATATGATTTTGAATCTATAAAACCCAAAAACTCCACCAAAAGACTCTTAGAATTGATAAACAAATTCAGCAAAAATCTGTTATAAAATCAATGTACACAAATCAGTAGCATTTCTACATACTAACAATGGTCAAACTAACAGTCAAATCAAGGACTTAATACCATTTACATTGGCAACAAAGACAATAAAATACCTGGAAATACACTTAGCCAAAGAGGTGAAAGAGCTCTTTAAGGAGACTTTGATGAAGCATTAATGAAAGGACATAGATGATAGTAAAAAAAGAAAAAAAAAAAAGAAAGAAAAAGGAAAAACATCTCATACTCATGGTTTAGTAGAATCAGCATTGTTTAAATATCCATACTGCCTGAAATGATTGATAGATTCAACATAATTCCCATCAAATTACCAATGTCATATTTCATAGATCTGGAAAAATAATTATTTTCTATATTTTCAGCCAAAAAGGAGCCCAATAACCAAAGCATTGTTAAGCAAAAAGTGAAAATCTGGGATCATCACATTTGCTGACATCAAATTCTACTATAAAGCTACAGTAACCAAAACAGTATGGTACTGGTATAAAAGTACAGACATAGATCATTGGAACAGAGAACCCAGAAAACACAGAAATAAAATTATCTACCTGCACACAACTAATCTTTGACAAAGCAGACAATAACACACACTGGGGAAAGGAACCTCTATTTAATAAATGATGTTGAGAAAACAGGCTAACCACATGCAGAAGAATGAAAGAAGACCCTTATCTTTCACCAAATACAAAAATTAATTCAAGATTAATAAAAGAAGTAAATGAAGGGCATGAAACTATAAAAATTCCAGAAGAAAACATAGGAAAAACTCTTCTAAACATTGGTGTAGGCCAATTTATGATAAGGATCCCAAAGACAAATACAGTAACAACAAAAACAAAAACAAATGAGATTTAATTAAATTTAAAAGGCTCTGCACAGCAAAGAAAATAATCAATAGAGTTAAAAGATAACCTATAGAATGCGAGAAAATATTCATAAACTACACACCCAATAATGGGCTAATATCCAGCATATACAAAGAACTGAAGCCAATCAGCAAGAAGAAACAAACAACTCCTTTATAAGTGGACAAAAGACATCAACAGAAGTTATTCAACAGAAGGTAGATAAATGACCAAAAAATGTATGGAAAAAAAAGCTCAACACACCTACTTACCGGTGAGATGCAAATTATAACCACAATGAAATGCCACATTTATCCCCTATCAGAATGATGATTATAAAAAGTTAAAAAACAATAGATTCTTGTATGGGTACAGAGAGACAGGAATGCTTATACACTGTTGGTGGGCTTGCAAATTAGCATAATTTCTGTGGAAAACTATATGGAGATTCCTCAAAGAAGGAAATATAGGCTTATCATTTCATCCATCAATCCCACTAGGAAAAGATATCATTTTTATCAAAATTATACCTTGCATTTGAATGTTTATCACAGCACCATTCACAATTGCAAAGAAGTGGAATTAGCCTAAATGCTCATCAATTCTTGAGTAGAAAAAGAAAATGTGGTGTGTGTGTGTGTGTGTGTGTGTGTACACACCCCACATGGAGTACTACACAGGTATAAAAAGAAATGGACTGATGACTTCTGCAACAATTTGAGTGGGAACTAGAGATCATTACCCTGAGAATCTTATAAATGGAAAAAACAAACACCACATGTGCTCTCTAATAATTGGGATCCAAACAAAGGGCACACACAGGCACAAAGAGGTGTAAAGAACATTAGAAATCAAGATGTACAGAGGGAAGGGATTAAGGAATAAAGACTTACGTGTCAGTTATCACAAACACTATTTTGATGATGGGCACATTAAACGTCCCCAACTTAAACCTTGTACAAGGTAACAGAAACATTTCAGCCCCTTAATACTTTAAAATAAGAAAAGGAAACTGTGGAGAGGCTGCAATTTTATTCTATTTTCAAGCTGTTGAGAAAAACTGGCACAGTTTCATGGATGCTGGTGGAAGATGTGAGCTCTTAGTTAGTATTTAAGACTTGATCCCTCAAGGCACAGCCCCCAGCAGAAGCATTAGATCTGTGGCTGTTCTCCTTGCCTCCCAAATCCCCCTGGTGTCACATAGGAACTCAAGTGGATGCTGCATGTATAGTGAGTTACAGCTGAAGAACCTCAAGTTTGGAGAACCTTGATCTTTCATAAGACACAGTAAGCAAACTTGTGTGACCTCTGCTCCAGAGAGAAAAATTATTATTAACATACGGAACAGGACGCAAACCTGCCCTCTACTCCAGCAGAAGACATTGTCTCTACCTTCTAAAGCTGTTTGCTAGATTAACATCCACGTGAAGATAAAAGTAATCAGTCTCTCTGGCACACAGACACTTAAAAGGCCCATGGAGAGTTGTCTGCTGAAACCCATTTCTAAAAGTAAGAGAATGCCTGGTGGAGATGCGTTAATTATAATCACCTTTGGAAAGTGGAATTCAAATTACACATGTCGCATCCTATTAACATTTTCATAACTCTTTTCCTACCCACCACTAACCCTTCCCCCAAGCTTTAGCATTTTTTTCTAATAGACCTATGACACTTCCAATTTTTTTTTTGTACTAGCCACAGATATGAGTCAAGTCTAATTAATGCTTAGTCACATAAATAATGGAAATCCATACAATAGTTTCTTCCTTTTTCTTTCCAGTTTTGATTTTCCATTTACTTTTCATAATATATTATATATATTCTGTATTATAACCTGCCTCAAATTATTTTCAAAAAGAAGCTGCTATTTTTTAAATAAATGCCAAATATGGAAAGATCATTTAAGCCAAAAGAGTTAACTACTTTAGAACGTTTCAAAAACAGATAAGTCACCTATTTTGCTACAAAACACTTTTTCATATTTATTTATTCAATAATTAATTAATAATTAATCAAATAAGAAAAGCCATGTAGTTTTAGAATTCATATTATTTATTGCCAATAATGGCCACATGTTTGCTGTATTAAAAATATGAGAAATACAAAGAGGAAAACTGAAATTATCTACAACATAGCACCAGCCAGATATAAACAGTGCTAACTTTTAAATGTAGTTCCATGTCAATTTTTATATATAAAATATAACTGTAGGTACATATTATATAATTAAAATTGTATATATACAGAAAATTTACTGTTTTGCTTAATGTTTTATCATGAGTATATTTATACTATGCCACTGATATTATTTTTAAAATAATAGTTAAATAATCGTTTTTAAATAGCCACAGATATTTTTTCATCACATAGCCAGACTGTAATTTATTAAACAATTTTCCCAAAGTTTACTATTTAAGTTATCATTTTCCCAGAAAAGTTCTATAGAACACCACCTTATATACAAATATTTGCCCATATTTTTTATTATTTCCTTGAGACAGTGTGACAGTGGATTTCAAGTGTCAGCTTGATTGAATGAAGGGATATCCAGATAGCTTTAAAGAAGGATTGACCCTCAATCATTGCATTAATTATTCTCAGTGCTTCAGTAGGTACTGGGCCTGTCCCTCTTCAGCAGAACAGGAAACCCCGGGGTTCGAGGGTTTGATTAGAATAATTCAACTGCCCCAGGTTTGTCTGTGAGAGTATTTTGCAGGGAGACTGGTGTAGGAGTCAGTGGGCTGAGTGGGGGAAGTTCTGCCCTCAGTGTGCCCAGGAACCTTCAAATCAGCTGCGGGTCTGGATATGAAGAGCCTCTTTTAGTGGCCATATGCTCTTCTTCTCCCACCCAGGGACATCACAACTTAAGGTTCTCCAGGGTTTGAACTCTGGGACTCACACTGATGGCCCCTCCCCCACTCCAAGGTGCAGGCCTTTGGCCTTGGACTGAGAGTTACACCATTGGCTTCCTTGGTACTGAGGCATTTGGACTTAGACAGAGCCACTCTGCTGGCTTCCCTGGGTCTCTGGCTCCCAGACGGCCTATCCTGAGACTTCTCAGCCTTCTTAATCACTTCAGCCAATTCCCTAAATAATCCTCTTTCATTTCTCTGTCACATATAGAATGTCCCCAAAGTTGCCTCTAAAGTTGCCATACATAGGGAAAAATGAGAATCATAGCTAAATATACTTTCGTTTACAAAATATTCATTATAAGATTTTACAAAATATCCTCTACAGGTTGTCCACCTCTTTGTAATGAATATTTCATAAATAAAGGCACATTTAGCTGCAATTTCCAATTTCCCTATGTATGGTGATTTTAGGGGCAACTTTGCCCCTGAAGTCTCTCTGGGGAACCCTGACTAAAACCAATTCCTGGAAATAAAATAAGTAGTTCAAAACTAGTGTGAAGGCTACTGAGACACACTGGTGAGCTGCTTTCTAGAAAAGTTGAATCAATTTATAATTCTGCCAACCACAAGTAAAAGTGCCTATTATACCACAACCTGGCAAACATTGAAAATTATTTTATATCTTGATTTAAGAAACTGTAGAGTCTCCAGGTTTTAATTACATTTCTTTTGTAATGAATAAGATTATTTTCAAATACATTTTTTGGTCAGGTAAATTTCTTCTCTGGTGAAATTATTTCTTGATTTATCTTCCCCTTTTTTTCTATAAAGAATTGTGGGTTTTTTTCTTCTTTATTACTGAGATATTGTTAAGGGTTTTTTCCCTGTCAAGTTTGTAGTTAATGCTTTTTTAAAAATGAATTTTCCATTTTCTTTCGAAGTTTGATCTTGATGCTCAGAAATGTGAAATATATGTACAAATATTTTATTACTGCTTTGCTTTTTTGATTTTTAAATTTCTTGTTAATGCTAAGATTCATTAAATATTTTCTGTTTCTCAGTGGTGAAAGTATCCTGTCTTATAATATATTAACACCATTAATCTACCCTAGATTTGACTAGACTCCCAAATACGAAAACAGCAACGAATCATTCATCCAAACCCAAGAACAGTATAGTGGAGTCCAGCAACAGGAGGGGTGCAAAAAGCTACTCCTGAACTTGAGTGCCTTTCTTCCCAGGACTGACTTCCACAGATATGAGCTCCACTTCCCCTACCAGCCCCTGACCTGACTCTGACTTCTAAGCCTTACTTGATCTATAGTCGATAAACATATTTGTTGGAAGGGCAGCAGCACATGCATTGTGGTTTGACCCAAAATTCTCCAACTTGAATTTGCAACTTGATTAAGCTTGTGATAATACATAACTCTTCTCTAAGCTCCATCACCCAAATGTTTGACAAGGTACCTTCACTAAACTCCATAAGCCTGCACTCTAAAGGACACAGCACAGGTAGCTTTCTGAGTTCGTAGCAAATAGCTCAAAAAAGTGCTCCATAATCCCCCAACAATCTGGGTGTTTCCTCATCCAATCCTAACCCTAACCCTTAGTACATTCTGATCCTGTAAGTGGTTGGAGATCCTGTTTGGAATGGGATCAAACCAACATGTCAGTTGACACAGGTCAAGAGCTATAATTCAAGTCATAGCAACCCTAGTCAGGCTTTGGTTCATCAGACCTGGAGCTCTTTTGGTTTTGCATACTGATTTAGACCTTGAAAGGCCATCCATTTCAGGCTTGATGATCACTTATCTACAACAAAAATCTCAGGCCTGCCGCCTAGTGGAGCAACCATACCCAACTTGACTCAGGGTTAAGTGTTGATTCCGGGCCTCTCCTTCCCCCTGACCTCATCATTTCTACTGGAAACAAAGACCATATTTCAATGGCCACATTTCCCTTCATTCTAGCCTCAGAAAGCACTGCTGTAACTCTTGTCTAATCTAAGGCACCTGTCCATATCTTATGGAAGGATTGTCTTCTAAGCCTTCTCAGGCATCAGGACTGGAGGGCAAACTGGCTATATATGATAAATCCACACTATCATCTTTATTCTTAAAATTTCTAAACATTTTCATTTTGTCCTTTGTACTAAGGCAAATAACATCTAGTATCTCAAGTATATTGAGCTTAAGCCACTGATGAGTTCAGTTTTGGTTTACCAACTGCACAAACAATTAAAATAATTTTCATCCCCTCAAACTAAAACACTAAATCCAAATTCCTAAGAAGGGCAACCATACTAATACAGTCTAAAATTATGTTTCACTCTGCCTAGTCTAGAACCTTCAGAAGCCATTCACCCATGCTCCTCAGGCCTTCTCTAAAATAAGTGAGAAAAATATTAGAATCTTTTGGACTGTAAGCCTCTCCCTCCTAGATTTGTTTTCAAGTGGTCCTTTGGAATATGTCACAATCTAGCACTCACTATTGAACTGAAGATACCAAGGCCAGTAAAGTTATGTGGAAACTTGGGATCCTCTTCCAAGCTACCTGTCTTGAGTGAAATCATAACAGAGTCTCTAAGCAAGGCAAAACAAGCCTCTCAATCAGAGGATGCTTTTATTGATGTAAAAACCACAGCAGGATTAGGGAAGCTGGGATACGCTGAGTTATCTAAATCCTTTAAATTTGGCCTCTCAGTATTTGAAATCTCAGTATTTCATTTTTTGAAATCTCAGTATTTCATTTTATCCAACCAAATCCTTTATTTTTATATGAGACACAACAAGGCTATCTATCACACATAGACCAACCTTGTAATTTCATCAACCACAGGACCAGGCTCTGATTTACAGTTATGTCAGCTCTGGCTTGTAATCCCAGCAATTGGGAGGCCAACCTGGGTGAATTGCCTGAGCTGCAGGTTTGAGACCAGCCTAAGCTAGAGTGAGAGACCCTGTCTCTAAAACTAGCTGGGTGTTGTGGTGGGCACCTGTAGTTCCAGCTGCTTAGAAGCCTGAGGCAAGAGAATTACTTGAACCCAAGAGTTTGAGGTTGCTGTGAGCTAAGATGCCACGGCACTCTCTCTACCAAGGGTGATCAAGTGAGACTCTGTCTCAAAAAAATAAATAAATAAAAAGAAAGAACAGTCTTATTTAGAGTCAATGCAAAAACTCCTTAGGTTTTTTTTTTAATTTTAACTGTATCTTTTGTTCAGAATTTAAAGCTTTCAGACAATAATTATTTTTTCCTAAAGAACTCCAGTGCAATTATAAGTGAATTTAAAAGATAAATTTTAATCATAATTATGTTCTTGCACCAAAACTTCAGTATGATATTCTATTCATTTGTTCTATAGGATTTTTTTTTTCTTTTGGTCCAAGTAGTTTATTTTTTTCTATTTTCTTCATTCTTTAATTATGTGAATAAGGGAAAATCTTTCCAGACTTGGAATTTGCCTGCAGATAGAGTGTATGAATTTACCCTTAGTGTTTAGTTGATAAACACCACTTCTCAGATTTATAGTTAAAGCAAATGAAAAGCATAACTCCCAGTTTACTTCCCATTGAGTAGAGCTCTTTGTGCAGCCAGTGCTTATCCTGTCACCCTGCCTTGTTCCTTAACATGTTCCAGCGACTCTGTGAATGACAAACCGCCATTTTATCATATTCACTGCTGTTAGGACTCTTCCCTTGCTACCCCCTTGATACAGACTTCCTGATGTGATAAACCATCAAGGGTCCATCACCACCCACTCCTATTCCTCATCCAACTTCTGTGTATTTCCTGAGACCAAGTCACTACATGGGTAAATATAGGTAGGCAGGAGGAAAAACAGTACCCTGGCCACAATAAACAGAAAGTCCACCAAGCTGGCCAGTCTTACTGTTAGTACAGACTGTGGCTCTCCGACTCACGACCTAGACCAGCACTGTCTATATGCAATGGGAGTCACACATGTAAGCCACATAGGTAATTTTAATTTTTTTAGTAGCCACTTTTAAAAAGTGCTGAAGAGTCACCAATAACCAGTGGCTACAATGTTAGATAGTGCAGGTGCCTATAGTCAAGGACTGATACGAAAGTCTCCACACTTGTGTTCATCTACAGGTAATTCTTTCTGGGGGCTGAAGGGTAGGTAAGCTGCCAACTGTTTTCCCTAATCCTGTGCCTTTTTTCTTATCATTAGTAAAAGTTCTTCTCATCTTATGGCCTGGGTTTATTATCAGTTTTAATTTTCAATGGTGATACAATGTTTTATCTTTTTCTCTAATAGCCGTAAATGTTTTGTTGAAAATTGGGAGATTTCTGCCTAGACATCAGTTTAAACTCTTAAGTCAGATAAGTTAATTTTTAACTTTTTAAATTAGTATATCAAATGCTGACATTGCTCAGCAAAATTGACTTTGTAAAATAAATTCAAAGTCTCATGAATGATAATGTTTCAGCATAACCAGAAATCTCTTCCATAATTTTTGTGCTTATAACGAATATGCTTGTGCACATTTTAAAGTAGTTGCTCTCATTTATATTTTCTCTTTGTAGAGATGAGGTGCAGTCATGCATCTAAAGGTTTTGCAGGAAGCTGGAACAATGTTCCCATTCTCTGCATGTGTTTACCAAACATGCAGCTTCACAGAAAACCAAACAATCCTGGTTTCTGTTTCAAAAGTGGCTACTTAACAAGAATGTGAATAGCTTAGAAAGACAATCCTGTTCTTCTGAATGTTCAAGACTACATATCCCTTTTCCTACATCCCTTTTCTACATTAAGTGGACAAAATTCATCCTCAAAATTTCCATTTTACTTGAAACTAACACCTTCCTTTTAAAGGGACAATCTCAATAATTTTTCTCCTGCTATAAAAATTTCTATTAAAAGGACTAAAATCTCAAAATGCAGAGGACTTGCAAAAATAATTGTAATAGAGATGTGAAAACCTGAGATGCTTACAATGTAAAAATCTATTAATTTCTAACATTGTAATTACTATAACAAATCCAAACTAAAGAATTCTTATAGTTTAAATAATAGTCTTACTATGAATCAACTGAAAATTATTATTACCAGCCAAATACATATTTGATATTTTAATAACTGAGTTCAGTGTTCTTTTGAAGAATAGATTTAATTGATTAAACATGGCTAATTGAATTTGACTACATTTTGATAGCATATGTATCAATTGACATAGATCTTATATATATAAAACACTAATAGTGATTTTTAAAATGAAAAAATATAAATGCTTTAAAATGACAGTAATTTTGTGTGCTTGGTTTATCCATGATATTGAGCCAGAAGGATCTTAAACATTTGGGGGGAAAGAAAATTTTGGAAAAATTTATTTATCTTATAAGTTCTTACTACCACCACTCTAAATCTTCAGATGGGACACAGATGCAGAATTCAGTCTGTCTTTTATTAATTCAGTGATACTAGACTCTAATTTTGTAGAAAATTAGACATGTAAACAAAAAAGTTAGCTATAATTTAAAATCTTCAAGGACTAGCCAGCATTTACTGAGCAAGCGTGAGTTTAAATGGTTTATTTACATGTATTGATTTCTCAATAACTCTATTTTAGGCGTACCTATTATTTCCGTTTTACAGAGGAGAGAACTGAGAACTCATATAATAAAAAAAACCTTAGGTGAAATGAAATCTTATGCATTGAATAAAACTATCTTCTCTTTAAATAAAAATTAATCAGAAAATGATTATTGTAAATAATCCATAACTAGAGAGAAAAATACAGGCTTTCATGAGTAGATAGAGATATAGTTAAATGGAGACTGCAAATTAAGCAATTACTTCTAGTAAGTCCATCCAGCAATTGTAAATGAGGCGAATCTTAGGGAAGTCCTATGGATAGATTTGCAGGAGAGTATAGTTCTGTCTTTAATTCTGGAAAGTTGAAAGTCAATGGGGGAAAACATCTGGAACCAAATGGAAATGGAAGATGGAATCCTGGCTGATGCTGATCTTCATGTGGAAGATCTGTGTGTACAGTGGCAGCCAGGAAGAACTTAAGATTGTCCCACAGAAGAAATATTCCATTGTTTTCTTTTATTCTTTTCTCTTTATACATACACTACTCAAGTAATTAGAGAAATAAACTTAAGTCACAGATACAGGTGCATTTGTTATAATTATTATAATACACTTGTGTGCATGTCACTGTGGTAAAAATTATATATATTTTTTACTTAGTATTTTTGAGTACCCTTTGAATGAATGAATAAATTAACCAAACAACTTAATAAAAGTAAATGAAAGAACAATCTTTATTTTCACCTTTTAAAGCTGTATAAGGATGAGAAGAATGGGAAGAAATCAACACCTTTCCTAAGTGTTCCTTCAGCACTTGACTTTGTTGTGAATGTGGGCACGTCTAGTCTATCATATTGTTTGTTTTAAAGTGCTCCAATTGTTGTATATTATTTACTTTGAACTTCTTGGAATTCCAAATATGTAAATTGCATTTCAACCAAACAGCAATATATCATTCATGGAGTCAAATCCCTGCATGAAGAATGAGATTAACTCATTTTAGTGAGAGATAAGTTCATTAGGATACTTTGAAGGTTGGTAGAATGTCTGGAATTAAAGTTCTTCTCAAATACTTTGAGTTCAACAATTCAATCTAAATTAAGTTCATGCACGTTTACTGAATGCTTCTCAGGAGCAAGACATTCTGGGGATACATAGAGATATAAGTTGCTGCCATGAAGAAACTCATAACTCTATAAAGTAGATGTTTCCACAATTGACTATAACAGATGGAAGAATGTAGTTAGCGCTCTCCCAGGGGACTGGGAAGAATTCATGTTTGTAACCATAGCAGTTGTTTTGTGACTAAAGAGACATTACTAACACACGGTGCATACAGAGCAGAAAGGTGGCCAGAGCCTATGGATAGTTGATGACATTACTGAGCTGCTAACTAACACAGCAACTGCCTAACTCTGGACTCCGGACTTCTTGATTAGGGAGATAAAAATTTAATGAAGATAATGCGACTTTTAGCCTATCATTCAGTTCTCACAGCTGAAGTCTCCCTACCTTTATGAGGGACCAGCAGTTTGACTGAGCTATAAGGAGGGGTTGAACAGAGCTTTAAGGTTGCCCTGAAAAGAGGAAGGTGGGATCAAATGCAAAAGGGTAAGTTAGAGAGGAATCTGCATTTCTGAACATGATGGCTGGAGAGAAGGAGGATCCAAAGACATTTGAGCTTTGTGATCTGATTGATTGCATGCATGACTGCTATCAATCTCAATAGAATATGAGAGAAGGAATGGATTTGGGGAGCAGAAGAATAGATTTAATTTTGATGTTGAGATAAAGAACAGAGGAAAAAATATATAATGTTAATATTGCTGAATACTTTTTAAACAAATTTTACCCTGGTTTATGAAGAAATAAATGTGACAATATTCCCAATGAGATTGAGCATGCCTTGTTCATTTGACACTGAATGACATTTATCCAAAGTTGAGTTTAATACTGCAAAGAAAACATTGGCCTACTTACACTTTGAAAAAACATATTAATCTCTGTTTTATTCTGAAACATGACTAAATTGAGGACCAAGAGAATGGATGACCTTTCTCAAAAGGATACTGGGACATGTTTACCGCTATAGTGAGGGCATTGCTCAAGAGGACGCCAGAGGATTCTGGGGTCAGGGCATCTGGCACAGGGAAGAGGGGAAAGAAATTCTGAGGATGATGATGATGTCCTAGGGTGACAGTAACCAGCCTTAGGAGCAACAGCTGGCACTGCCTAGGACAGGAGGTTGGCAAGCAGGAGGAATATCTCTGAGGGGAAAAAGTCTCTTAAAAAGTGCAGGTTTATCTGCTCACTTGTTTTCTGCTTGCATAAATAAATCTGTCTTGGTCCTACTCCAAATCCCAAGGAGGATGGGGGGCTCCTCCTTCTCTTTGACCCAGGAGGATGAAAACTAACATGGTGAGGACAAGCAGCCTTTCCCGGTCTCCAAAGTCAAATAATAACCTCATAGCCTTAGAAACTTAGGTGGGAATATGGAAGTAGCTAGTAGGAAAATAAACCAGGAATTGAAGGTGATTGGCCTGAGGTGCTGGAATCAGCAGTAGGGAAAAGGGGACCAGGAACGGCTTTACGATTCATTTTAGTAGCCTTCCAGAGTGGTTTAATATTTTAGCCTAAATTTTATATATATACATATATATATATTTACACATATATAAAACTTCGATGAAAATAAAAATTTAAAAGAAAATAAAATGTAAAAGTAAAGAACCCATTCAGAAAACTAGCTCAGATTAGTTAGTTACCTTCCCCCACTGAAACCTTTATTCTATAAAGTTTATCTCTCCACTCACCTGCTGGTTGGTTTAGTGGTTTAGTTTACAAGCCGACCTCCCCTTCCTAGGCTCAATCTTACTAGAGCAGATTAACAATGGAGAACACCAACTGCAGGGATACAGGAAGGATTTGCTTTCTGAAAACTGCTCAGCCATAGTCTCCCATGCTATGGGTGACCAAAAACAAAAACCTTTAGCACTTTAAATCTGTATTCAAACTTATCACTCGTATGTTTTAACAAAGTATTCCAGCTAGTGTAAGTAATTCTGAAAAGCAAATACGAGCTAGTTTGAGCTGGATGAGACTCCCCTAAGTCACTGCTAAATTCTTGAACATATATGAAAACTAAATTGTACACAATTAAATGTTAAAATCCATATGAAAAGAGTCTGTTGGACTTTTTGTTTGTTTTTGTTTTTTGCAGTTCGGCTGAGGCTGGGTTTGAACCCACCATCTTCGGTATATGGGGCCGGCGCCCTACTAGCTGAGCCACAGGTGCCGCCCCAACCTGGGACTTTTTAAAAGAATAAAATCATGCTTAGAAAGTTATCTTTCTTCCACGAAGCAATGTCAAGGACAAGGAAAGGTTTCAAACATAAACATTGCCCACTAATAACTAGTTTGCCAAATAGAAATTTAAAATGACAGAGGAGGAATGGACTTTAATAGTCTCTCAGTCCAGCTCTCTTGACATAGAAGCAGAAGCCAGGTGAGGAAAAGTGACTTGCTTGGAAAACAAAACTACAGAAAAGCAGGGAATGGAACCCAAGCCACCTGACTATTGTCCATCCACATTAAGAGCCGGCTTCAATTGTCACAACCTGCACTCTCTTCCTGAGCTGGAGAATAAGGCTCCTGGCAAAAAGGGCTCACAGAGATGGAAATTTCAACCAGGCAGAGGCTAAGTGCAGGACAAGCACTGAGTTAATGCGCCTGACACAATGCGACTAGGACTGGTGTGTCAGGAGAAACTTCACAGGGTTTTCAAAAGAGAGTGAAGTGCTTGGGAGCTTTACTGCCAAGGTTCGGGAAGCTTCATGTCTCTCTTCTGTTCCTTTCATGTGCACAGTAAAACAGCAGAGGTATTCTATTTCCGCTGTTGGTTTTTGAGTGTGAGACCAAGAAAGCTATTGATGCAAAACTGTTATTTAGTGACAGAGCTTCAACAAGGCATCCCCGGTGCAGCCCAGGACTGTGGCCATTTGAGCCTCCTTTCAGGTATCTGACATCAGCTTCAAGACACGCTCTACCCAAACATTGAGTTTCAAATGTTGGGTGTAAACATGTTCCAATGAAGGAAATCAACAGGTGTGATTTATTCACATATTTCACACTCCTTTCCCAACACACCCTCTTCAGCTCTAACTCAAGAAAATCCTGTCTTTCCACCTCCCTCTGTGTCCCAAAGTTCATTGTCCCCATTTACCAATTTATCTTTCTTTTGGTAAATTCATGTTCTGGTATTGCTGTAAATTCCTTAGTTCTTGAGAATATTTTACTGTTAAGGGTTTTCCTTCACCTCCAATGTAAATGAGCTTACCATAGTCCATTAAGATTGTCATTTTGTCTGAGGATCATGGGCAAAGTCTGACAGCTCCTGTTTCACTCTTATCTCTGTCTGATCAGAAGAGGAAGTCTTGCTAAGTCTCTCTTTAGTTTGAAGCTGATTATTGGCCTTACAATTACACAAAAGAAGATGCAGTTCTTTCCACACCTGAAGGCATTTGAGGTGCAATTTGCCTGGTTCTTACAGACCCTGCTAAAAGGAATGGCTGATTATTTTCCTAATCTGTCTGTTTGCATTTGTAGGCATTAAGAATGCACAGTAAACAAGCTAAAGTGCAGAAGCTTTCACAGGTTTACGTTGGGAAAAAACAACTATGGTAACAAAGAGGAGAAAACTCTGTTCACAAATCTGTACTTCAGCGGCCCATACAGGCTCAAGGATATTTTGGGATAGACTTCCTGAAATAGTCAGAGCTTGCCATTTCCACATGGGGACTGAAATGAAAGTATCTGGAAAAAGATTTTTTCCATCATCTAATTTCAAATATTGTTTGCTCATTTAGAAACATATAATGTAGTAAACAAACATAAGGGGCTAATCTAAAGTGACTGAGGGACTGTGAGAGAGATTGTATAATAGGCTTCTGGATTTCTAAAAGGGAGTTTTACTTCTGTGCTGGCTTAGTTGGTTGTTTTACCTGAGATAAATTACAGTTGATTGAAGTGCCCCTCAGCACTATGATTTTGTTACTGTTCACATTTTTGTTGGAGATGAGTGCTTTAAATATAAAAATTTGTGGAATCTTTACTTAGAATCTCAACTGTTAAGGCCAGACAATCAATGCTGATATCATAGTGATAAGATATCATATCATAATGCTCAGTCACTATGATACACAGCTTCTGAATATGCCAGAGACCATAAGTGGTATGTGCCGTGCCCTTGACAGTAGAGATGGTTAAGTGCTTGCAAGAAAGGTGTTCTGCTCTTCACTGAGTATATATCGATGGCTTTTGGATTCTGGGTGAAAAGAATGCCTTAACCAAGACTAGAAGGAAGTCCTAAATTGGCTTGATCCTCAATTAGAGTAAGGTAATATACACCTACATTAACTGTCTGCCATTAATTAAACAAAATTCCTTATGGAGAAAAATAATAATCAGTGATTTTAGAATTTTGTATGTACAATGTCTGGGGTTTAATAAAAAAATTACCAGGCAAACCAAGAAGCAGGAGCAAAATAAGGAAGAAAAAAAAAAAGAACAATAGAAACAGATTCACAGCTGATTCAAATATGAAAGAATTTTTTATCTATGATAAGTATGTTCAAGAACTTAGATGGCAAGATAAATAATTTTACCAAAGAATTGTTGTCTATAAGAAATCATTAAATAAAAATTCTGAACTGAGGGGGCTTCACTATCACCGTCTTTAAGTGGGCAGTGCGCAAGCGCTAGCTTCCTCTTTTCTGGCTGGAACCATGGAGAGAAGAAGAAGAAGGTTCCTGCTGTGCCAGAAACCCTTAACAAAAATCGAAAGAATTTCACAGAGCTGAAGATCAAGCGTCTGAGAAAGAAATGTGCTCAAAAGATGCTTCGAAAGGCAAGGAGGAAGCTTATCTATGAAAAAGCTAAGCATTATCATAAAGAATAGAGAGAGGATAAAGGGTGAGATCACACTTGTGGTGCATATTTGAAGGGTCATGAGAAAACTTCTAAATACGGATCAAAAATGTTTTCACATAGTAAATGAGAATATCTCATGAATGTTATGTCAATCAGGTTGATAAAATATCTCAGATTGTATGTGAAGCCCGCACACTGTACCCCATGATTGAATTATTGTACACAGCTATGATTCAATAAAAAAAAAAAAAAGAAAAAATTAGGTCAACTTCAGGAGGTCAACTATGGAGGTTCTGCTGTATGATGAATACTCTCAAGTCTTTTCTGCCAGCTCCTTGGGCCCTTATTTGCTACCTCAGCATGGAGTCTGCTGTCCCTGGAGGGATGCTAGCCGTCAGGTGTACAGCCTTTCACAGAGAAGGAGCTGGGGATGCTGAGGAGTCAGTGTGAAGGCAGCAGGAAGGGAGAGGAGCAGCCGCTCTTGTGGTCCACCCCAGGGAAACCCTACATTCCTCCTGTCAACTGCCTTGTCCCACGTGCGTGCTCTTGTCTCCTTGTCCATTGGCCACTAAGGAGAACCGTCCCTAGGCCAGCCTCTGGGAATTACCTCTTGGACCCCTGCCCTTGAATTTCTCATGGTGGGCTGAGAGGGGTGGGCCACTGTACACAGACCCGTATCCCGGGAGGTGGACATCTGTGCCAAGTTAGTGGGGTGCAGTCTAGTCTGATTCTGCGTTATTCGTAAGGGTTTTTTTTTTTTTGCATTTTTTTTTCACTAAACAATGTGAAACATTTTGAAATATGTAATATAGAGATTTTTTTTTTCAAAATTTCACTGTGGGAGGCTGAAGTGAGAAGATTGCTTGAGGCCAGAGGTTCAAGACCAACCTGAATAAGAGTGAGACCCCCACCCCGTCTCCACAAAAAAATAGAAAAAATTAGCTGGGGATACCTGAAGCGGGAGAATCACTTGAGCCCAGGAGTTTGAGTTTGCAGTGAGCTGTGATGAAATTTTTTTTCTAAATTTATAGTAAATTTATTTATTCTGTGTGTGTGTGTGTGTGTGTGTGTGTATGAATAGTTCTGTGAAATCTAATGCATAGAGTCGTGTTACCACCATTACAATCAGGAAGCAGAACAGTTTCCTCAACCCCGAAAGAGGAATATAGAGATTTGGGGGTGTTTTTGTTTAGTTTTATTTTGTTTGGTTTTTCTTTTGAGATAGGGTCTCACTCTGTAACCTGGAGTCAGGAAGTCCTGCTTCAACCTCCACAGTAGCCAGGACAACAGGTGCACTACCAGGCCCCACTGATTTTTCTATTTTTTGTAGAGACAGGGTCTCACTCTTGCTGAGGCTGCTCTTGAACTTCTAAGCTCAAGCAGTCCTATCACCTTAGCCTTCTAGAGTGCTGGAATTACAGGTGTGAGCCACTGTGCCCAGCCTTGTATTAGAGAGATTTTAAAAAACACTCCTAATCCTAAAGCCACTATTTTCCCTGCATCTATTCTTTTCCAACACAAAAATTCAGACATCACTGCACACCTCTGTAAGGTCTGGTCCGTCCCCATTCTTACCCTGCAGTGGCTTCCTGCCACACCAGGATAAAACCCAGTGTCCTCACCTTGACCCCCAAGACCCGCAGGGCAGGCCCAGCTTCCTTTGTGGACTCACTGCTTACCTCTCTCACCCTTGCTTGCTGGGTTCCAGCCACATTGACCTCTGTGTTCCCACCCTAGAGAATACTCCAACTTCAGGTTCTTTCAGGCACTTGCTTTTATTCCCTTTGCCTGGGATGCTCTCCCCCACCCCCCAGCATCCACACAACTTCCTCCCTCCCTTCACTTGGCCTCTGCTCAACTGTCGTCCCCTCAGAGAGTCCTTCCCTGATTGGCCCCATCTCTCTTCAATTTCTAGCTTCTTTGTTTACTTCTGAAATTGTCTTCTTACAAGAATGCAAACACGAGATGAATAGAGATTTTCCTTTCTCTTTCGTTGCAGAATTTCTGGTGCTTAGAACACATTTCTGGTGTCTAGTCCTGGCACATAGCAAGAATTCTCAATATATGTATGTGTTAAATGAATGAGTTGTTAGTATTTGACGTATTGATTTTTTGTCCTTTTACTCTTCAAGTTATTCTTTTTTTCCTTACCTGGTCTAATGAATATCTTCATGTTATTTTTATATATATGAAATTTTGAATCCTGCTCTTTTCATTTAATATAGTTCTTATAAATATTTTCCTTGTAGCTGAGAACTTTAGTAAACTCAGTAAAACCTATGATAAGAAGACATGTTATAAAGCAAATTCATATTAAACATGATTGGCCGTTTTAGGCATGGTTAGCAATTGCTCCTGCCTTTGTCAAGCGTCTTCACAAATGGGGCAGTGAGAGTCCTTTTCTGTGGAGATTGTGGGAGAATGGATGGGTTTAAGAAGTGACTTGACTCATTATCATTTTCTCAGTTCCTTGCGTGGTGTGTACTTTGTGATAAGTGGGCTGTTTCTTACATTTTTAGTCAATGAGAACATTTTCCCCACATATTAAGTGGAAAAACCACCAAAAATATCATTTTTAATTAGCTGCGTAATAACAAAACCCTACATTTTTAAGTGAAGTTTTTTAGACTACATTTGCTACATCATGTGGGATTTTACTGTAGTGTTTAATGGCGGCATAAATTTCTGCCAAGTAACTTAATTATAGTTTACTCAATCATTCTTCTATTATTGGATATACAGTTTATCTCCTATCTTTTCTATGATAAATGATCCTGAGCTGTTATATTAAAAGAAGTTTTTTGGTTGTTGTTGTTTTGTCTTAATGAGTGGTATTCTGAATACAAGGAAATGGGTTTCCCACATTGATGGTATAAATTGATGTACTTTTTGGAGAGTTTAGACAGCAGGTAGCAAAATGCTTAAAATTTTGCATGTCCTTTGATTCACTGGCCCCATGTGTAGAAATCCTAAGGCTGTAAATATGGGTGGACATGAAGGTAGGTCTATAAGGATGTTATTACTTGCTTATTTTGGGTTTTTTGTTTTTCTAAATGATCTTTATCCCAACTATGAAGGATAGATTAAATAAAGTATATACAACCACAAAATGAAATACTATACAGTCAGTAAATTACTTCTAGAAGGGGATTTTTCCATCTGACTATAGCAAATCAGCTTGTGTCAGACTGACCTTTATTACACTGAATGAAATATAAAACCTATTTGTTTAAAGACATCAGAGAACTAACAAGACAGCTAGGACTTGAGGGACCAACATATTGGAGAGAAGAGAAACGCACTAAGGTAAATGTGACACTGTAACTTCTTCCTTTTAGGCATTAGCCAATTTGCAAGTAATAATAGGTCCAAGAGTCAGGGAGCTCAACAGTGTTTTCTGCAGGCTTATTGTGCTAGAGACAGACAAAAATAAGGGTTTAGGGCTACCAAGACAGGTAGATACTGAGGAGCCAAGCTCCTAGAAGATAGGAAGTGCTGAAAAGTAAGCATAACATTCAGCATTGCTTTTCTTTCCAAGATTCATGAGTGGCAGGCTAAGGGGTAGAAAAACAAACAGTGTGGCAGTTAAAAGGTTGAGAAGTTAGGCAGAGCTTTGAAAAGCTTTAAGTTATAGGAATACAACTACTGAAGGTCAGGGAACCTGGCATCCCAAGCTTTCCTTAGGGGCCCCTGAGGGACAGCATCCTAAGGAGAAAGGATGAACCAGAACTAGAGCAACTTTCACAAAGACTAAAGCCCGGCTTTAAAACGGCTAAATCCCAGACTGGATAAAGATGATCTTTCCTTCTTTTAACTGCCTTTAGAAAGCAAAATAAGATTCTCCATGAATAAAGATAACATAATCTGGAGCCTTTACAAATTTCATATTCTGCCAGAAATTAACAGGGATACCTGGAAACAGAACCAAGGGGGAAAAACATAAAAACAGATTTATAGGTAGTCTAGATGTCGGAGTTATCAGAAATAAGATTTAAAATAGCTTAGTTTACTATGTTCAAGAAAATAGGTTACCAAATAGAAAATTTCAACAGAGATCTGAAAACAATTAAAATTAATCAAATGGAAATTTTAAAACTGAAAAATACAGTAACTAAATTTAAGAATTCAAGATAAATCTAGACGTTAGATGCAGTTGAAGAGAGGATTAGTGACCTGAAAAAAATAGTTCAGTAGACAAAATCCAGACTGGCACATGAAAGTTAAGAAAAGATTAGAAATTCAAAAAAATATTAACAGCAAAAGAGCTATGTAGAATATTGGGAAAAGGCCTAACATATATTACTGCCCCAAAAAGATAGGGGAAAGATAATGGGCAAGGTAATGTTTGAAGTGATAATGACCAGCAATTTTCTAAAACTGACAGAAGACATCATGCCACATATTCAAGAAGCCCTATGAATCTCAAGCAGAATAAACACAAAGAAAATCACAACTAGCTACATCATAGTCATGTATGAAAGTAGTCACGGTTGAGGGGAGGATATAGTACCTTCAGATAATTAGTTATCTTATAGATAACTTTCCAATAGAAATTATGAAATCCATACCACAGTGGCACAAAACATAATATACTGAAAGAAGATAACTACCAACCTAGAATTCTATACCCAACAAAAATATCATTCAGAAATAAAGATAAAATAACATTTTCAGACAAATAAATGTTGAGAGAATTCCTTGTAGACTTACATTTTTTTTTTTGTTAGGTGACAGAGTCTCTGTTGCCCAGGCTAGAGTGCTGAGGCATGATAGCTCACAGCAACCTCAAACTTCTGGGCTCGAGTGATCCTCCTGCCTCAGCCTCCCAGGTAGCTGGGACTACAGGTGTGCAACACAATACCTGGTTAGTTTTTCTATTTTTTTTAGTAGAGACGGGGTTTCACTCTTGCTCAGGCTGGTCTTAAACTCCTAACCTCAAGAATTCCACCTGTCATGGTGTCCCAAAGTGCTTGGTTTATAGGCGTGAGCCACTGCACCTGACCAACTCAGAAGTTTTTAAAAAATCTTAATGCAGAACCAAAATGACTCCACATGGAAGCAGAAGGAGAGGAAAGTATTTTTTAAAATATTGACTATACAAAACATTAATATCTCATAAAGTATAAAATATATTGCATATGTAGAACTGAAACATACAGTAACAATAACCCAAAGTTTTTTTTGTGTGTGCATATAGGGGCATGGATGCAATTGAGAGGTTCTTTCCCAGTTAAGAAAATAGTAAAAGTATAATCATGGGCTACATGACAATGTTGTAGACAGCAACAGACTGTGTATATGATGGTGGCCCCATGAGATAATAATTTGTAGTACCATATTTTTACTGTACCTTGGGTATATTTAGATATGTTTAGATATACAAATCTTATCATTGTGTTGTAACTACCTACAATATTCAGGCCAGTAATGTGCTGTACAGGTTTGTACCCTAGGAGCAATAAGCTCTATCATGTAACCCAGGTGTGTAGTAGGCCCTGCCATCTATGTTTGTTTACATGTACCTTATGATGTTTGGACAACAACAGAATTACCTAAAGAAGCATTTCTCAGAATGTATCCTTGTTAAGTGACACATGGCTGTAGCAATATAGGTTAGACCTCAGTAAGTCAAGGATAACCACTAATATAGAAGAATGTTTATCTAACTCCCTAATAGAAAAAGAAATGGAATAATTTTTACAATACTGAATTAATTTGAAAGAAGGGAGAAAAAGAACATAGGCGGTGGGACAAAAAACCCAGATATATGGTAATTAATTAAATGTAAATGGTATAACTGGACTAAATATTCAAACTAAAGACAAAGATTGTCAGCGTGTATAAAAATTGTTTTGTAGAAGAATATTGTAGTAATAAAGTCGTTTTGGATTGTAAAAGAAAACCCATCCGTGACAGGCTTAAAACACTACAGGAACCCTGCTATTCACACAAGAGGTTCTTGGTGGCTCCAGTGCTGTGACTTAGCTTCTCTGCTGTTCTTTGGATTGAGATGGCTGCCTTTATTGACATTGGTCTCCAACTGACTTCCCTTGTAATAACAAGATGGTTTCTACTAGCTCACAGGGCTACATGCTTTCATATTCACATGTAGAGGAGCAGAGAAACTCTGTCATTAGGCAGAAAGACCAGGATTCTGTCTCATGAAACCAACTTGCCTTACATGCCCATGTCTGAGCCAATCACGTGGCAACTCATCACCATCACCTCTCACAGCCTACCCTGGAGTGAGATTAATAACAACAGTGATGGCAGACACTTCACATAGGCCTACTGTGTGCCAGGTGCTATCCTAGGTACTTGATACGTCACCATTTCAACCTCATAGACTGGCACTAAGAAGCTAAGTCGTTTGGCTTAAACATGGTCACAGAGCCAGCAAATGGCAAAACCAGGATCCAAACCTAGTCATTCTGATCCTAGAATCTACCCTCTTATCTGCTATGCTGTGCTGAGTCTCTTCTTCTCAAGCTCCATAGATGGGTAACAAGAAATATAGGACCCTACTAGGGAGGGGAAAAGAGGGAATGGATACTGTGCATTATGGACTAAATATTTATGTCCCCATGAAATTCATATGTTGGAGCTCTAACCCCAGTGTGGCCGTATTTGGAGATGTGACCTTTATAGACATAGTTAAAGTCAAATGAGGTCATAAGGGTGAGGTCATGATCCTATAGACTGATGGCCTTATAAGAAGATAAACCAGAGAGTGCACTTGTGTACACTGCCATGTGAAGACAGAGGGAGAAGGCCGCTGTCTGCCATCCAGAAAGAGAGCGCTCACCAAAAACCAAATTGACTAGCCCTCTGATTTTGGACTTCTAGGCTCCAGAACTGGGAGAAAATAAATTTCAGTTGTTTAAGCTACCCAGACTGTGGTATTTTATTGTAGCAGCTGGAGCTGACTCATACACTGGGGAAGCCCTATATTCCTTCATGGAATGGAACATCGTCTGGGTCAGTGGAGCCTCGTGTCTTGACCCTCCCACCTGCTGTGTGACTGTGGGCAAGTACCTTCTCTGCTATGGCAAGTGGGGTTTACAGTCCTGGCAGGGAAAGAGCCTAGTGCTGTCTGGCATATAACAGTCAACTGCGGTCTTTGTGACGTGTTACTAAATAGAAAACACAGAGTATAAGGAAATGTGCACATTATCCTGGTCTTTTGTCAAAGACATATAGATTCATAGGAAAACACCACAGCTGTTGGTTTGTTTCAGTGTCTGGTGTGGCTCTCTCTGGCCCATGCCTTGTAGGGGATGCTAATTTTCCATTTGTTGCTTAGGTCCATTTTCAAATGTTTTTCTATAATAAATCTGTGCTAATTTGGTAGCAGTAACAGAGTCCGAGGAAAAATTGGTCCCTCTGTGTTTTTGCTTACATACCTGTACGTATCTATGTGTGTGACCAGCCACAGGCTGCTCACCTCCTGTCCCTGGGCTGGAGCAGGGCTGTGGTCTCACTTGGGTTTCTTTGCGGCGCTATCCTGAGGGGAGCCTGCTCAGGTTTTACTGGTGCAAGTCCCTGTAAATCTAGCTTAGCTTTAAAGGAGAATTTATGGGGTTCTTGTGGTCTGGGATAAGAGACAGCAGGCGGCCATAAGCCCGGCGTGAGGCCTCTAGCATCAGGCCTGCCGCTCTGGAGGCCCTGCCGAGGTTATGGCCCCCCGATGGCCCTGAACGCCCTGAGATGGCTCCAGGCAAGCAAGGGAGCTGCAAGTAGGCCTCCGCCAGCCTGTCTGCCAGGGCTGTCCACCTTCCTGCTTCTCTTTCAGAAGCCCCCTCTCCCTGCTGTTCTCCAGGCCTGTGGGTTTTGTGAGAAAGGAAAAGGTGGGTGATGAGGGAGTACAGTGAGGCAGAGGGGTCAGAAGTGTGAACACAGCTTGGCACTGCCTTACCCGTGTGTCCTTAGATGAGCCGCTGACCCAGCCTGGACCTGGGAAGAAAAGAGCACAGTATCTCCCGCATACCCACTGCACAGAAGGGAAAGCTGAGGCTCAGAGAGGGGGCCCAGCCCTACTCTGCCCTGACTGAGCATGCAGAGCCCGTGCTCTGACTCCCAGAGGCTGCCCTTCCGTGGCTGCTAGCCTTGCTGCCCAGGAAGCAGGCCTGCCCCAAGAGGGTGTGACCACATCTCCCAGCCACTCAAGACAGCAACAAAGACAACTTTATCAGAGTGTTGCCTACAGCAGGCAGGGTGCCAAAAACTCCACACATACTGCCTCACTTACCCTTCATGGCTAGCTGTCCCCTGAGGCTGGGAGTCTTATCCCCATTTTAGAGATGAAGAAACTGAGACTCAGTGGGTGATGTCACTCTCTAGTCAGAAAGTTAATGGTGGAGGAAGCCTTCAACTTAGGTGTTTGCGTGATGAGGCTATTCACTTTTCCCTAAGTCATAGAGTCTGGTACATACCGGGTGTCCATAAAGTTAAATAGACAACTATTTAAAACTCTAACAAACTTTATGGATACCCTATATTAGGCATGAAAGTGAACTTGGGACAGTCCTTCCAGTCATCTACCCTCTTAGCATTTCCAAGCACCTGCTATGTGTGTTCTGGGAATGAGAGGAAGCATCCATAGCAGGGCCTAGGTTCTAGAGAACCTACTCATAGTGTGACCAGGATTCACATTTTCCTCAGTCTGGGCCTCTGTTTTCTCTTTGCTACTTGAAGTCAGTGGGACAAATCATGCCCAGGGATGCACTGACGCTTAGCAGCTCTGAGGCTCCAAGACCCTTGTCCTGAAGGCTTTCTCAGACTCAGAGGGGAGGCAGGAGTTCAGTTGTGCTTAAAGGCTTGAATGCGGCAGTACAGGGATCATAATCAAACTCTCATGCTGAGAAGAGGTAGAGATAAAACATGCGTTGGGCATGCACTGGGCATGCAGAAGGGGTGCCCCAGATGGCAGCTCTTTAAAGGGTGCTGTGAACTGTAAGTGGAGCTCGGGGAGGGCAGGTAATGTTCCAGGAGGAGATGTAGATGCACTTCTGATGGGCTCTGAGGGTCCTGGGGGCTTTGGAGGAATCAGGCTGCCCTCGTTGGATGGTGAGGACGTGTGGCTACACTGCAGCAAAGCACCATGGGGTGTGAGGGTAACCCCACGTGGACAGGTGAGCCTGGGCTGGGGGAGCAAGGCTGAAGGCACTTTCGTTTATTGAATGGCCGCCAGGGGCCTGCCTTGCACTCAGTATTTGACGGTAATTTTCACACCATCAATTCCTCCCATTTCACAGACACAGGGAAATATCATTTTAGATGTTGAATCCCTGTCTCTCTAACTCTACCTGAGATTGGGGGCTGGCGGATTAACAGCCCAAGGGCCTGTGATCTGTTTTTCTAAATTAAGTTTTATTGGATCACAGCCTCACTCATTTGTTGTTCACATTTTGGTACAATGGCAGAGTTGGGTAGTTGTTGGAGAGACTGTATGGCCCACAAAACCTAAATTATTGACTGTTTTGCCCTTTACAGAAAATGTTTGCTGACTAGGTGGCTTAGCCAGGGAAGTCTGAACTGCACACTTGCTGTGTGAGCTTGGACAAATCACTTGCCCCCTCTGCACCTGCCCAGACAACTAACTCCCAAGGGTTGTAATGATGCTTACAGGTGATGGCTATGAAAAGTTTTTAAAAGTTTTTGTATACTATAAAGTGCAGTGCCTTATTACCAGCTTGGTACCTGGCAGGTGCTAAAAGCTGCTTGTTGGTGAACAAGGCAGTCGTCATGTAAGCCTCCCTGGCCCCAGCTGCTGCCTCCTCCTAGGGCTGCAAGGAGGTGGCATCTGGGCTTTAGATGCTGAATGCATCGTTGTCCACTCTCAAGCAGACTTGGCAGGTTTTGGCATAAATTAAAATTCTTGTGGGGAGTCACCTTATATGTGGTGCCACTTTATTGCCAAGTCATTATGGTAATTTACAAAGCTCTCTGGTGTGTAACTGGAGCTATTTGCTTCAGATTTGCTGGCTATGACCTCATTCAAGCTGCTCAGTCCTGTATTTGGTGAACCCCAAAGACTTTGGGGTTTATTTTTCTGAGTTTGGTCTCAGAGTTGACCAGGCCTGACCTTTCTCTGGAAACACACCCCTGCCCTGAGCTCAGAGAAATGCAGAAGTAACTATCATCATCGTTACTTTTCAAGTGCTTGCTTTGAGTCAGGCAACATGCCAAATTCATTGTGTCTGTAATCTCATCACCATGACTTTGTGGACTAGGTATTAGCACCATTTCACAGATAACGGTCTTAAACAGGGTTGGGCTCGGTGCCTGTAGCACAGAGATTATGGTGCCAGCCACATGTACAGACAGTGGCAGGTTCAAACCTGGCCTGGGCCAGCTAAACAACAATGACAACTGCAAAAAAAAAAAAAGAAAAAGCCGGGCATTGTGGCAGGCACCTGTAGTCCCAGCTACTTGGGAGGCTGAGGCAAGAGAATCGTTTGAGCCCAGGAGTTGGAGGTTGCTGTGAGCTGTGATGCCACAGCACTCTACCGAGGGAGACACAGTAAGACTCTGTCTCAAAGAAGCTTGAGGAGGAAACCAAACCAGATTTCTACCTAGCTTCAGAAGTGCCAGTTAGGGCTCAGCCATGGATTTGCTGTGTGACCTTCCCTCTCTGAGCCTCAGTTTCCTGCCTGTTAATGAAACAGATGGTCAACTGGTCCCAACCCTGTATTCTAAGCTTTCTCATCAACTGGTAAGAATGAACACAGCACCTCATCACCTCCCAAACCTCCAAAGGAGCATCATGTGCATGAAGAAGGCCAGGCCATGGTCTGTTCCTGGCCCCTGTGGCACAGAGTGAGACGTGGCAGCCTCTCCCAGGACTGTGAAGCAATGTGTCCCCTCCCTTCCTGGCTTTCCCAGGGAAGGATCCATCCATGCTCCTTAGAGATGGAGAGAGAACAAGAGTGGCTCTCCCCCATGTGGGTCTTGTGATGCCCTTGGGGACAGAGAGGCAAGTCAACAGCCAGGAGGCAGTGCCCACATCTTTTCTGGCAGATTTCAGCTCATGGCAGGCAGTGGTGATGGTCTTCCCAAGGGTACCAGCATCTCTGGGACATGCGTTATAGCTTCTGCTTTAACTTCTAGCCTCTGAGAAAGTGTGCGACCTGGGGCAGAGTGGAGGTTTAGAGACACCTAGGTTTGGGCCCTGGCTATGCAGTAATTGTTGTACCGTCTAGGATGGTGATGGTACCTCTGGTGGTCAGTGTCCCTCTGCAAGTTTGGGAGGTCTATGTTTTCACCCAGAGCACTGTGAGGGTCCATCCCAGCAGACAAGGGCTTGAATGGGCTTGGAGCACCAGGTGACGCCAGCACAATTTGGCTTTTTCCTCCTTCCCTCCCAAAGCTGCCTTCTTTATTAATTGCAGGAAAATTTTTAACTGAATGTAGAGGGGAAGCAGCTGAGAGGTCCCAGTAGTTTTGTTTTTTTTTTTTTTTTTTGAGATGGAGTCTCAAGCTATTGCCCGGGGTAGAGTGCTGTGGCATCATAACTCATAGGAACCTCCAACTCTTGGGGGTCAAGCGATCCTCTTGCCTCAGTTTTTTCTTCTCTGTTTTTTAGTAGAGACTGGGTCTCGCTTTCGCTTTTGCTCAGTCTGGTCTCGAACTTGTGATCTCAAACTATCCAGAGTGCTAGTATTAAAGGCATGAACCACCGCACCCAGCCAGTTTGTTGAGTAATGACTCTTCCCACAGAGGTGATAGGTTTGAGCTCAGCTTAGTCCCCTCCTCTCTGTGTGACATCAGTAAGCTGCTTGACCTCTCTGAGCCTTCGTGTCCTCATCTATGGATGGGATGGGCTTACCCACCTGACAGAGTTATTGCCAAGATTAAAGTTTGGAGCCTTCATTATGATTTTGCTTTTCACTTCCCTAGAGGCCCTCTGGCGTGACTCTGTTGGAGTCAAAGGTGGGAACAGTTATTTGGGGGACTCCAGTTATTCAGCCATTGACCTAGAGGCAGCAGGACATGCACTTTGAAGCTTGGGAGCCCTGGGCTTGCTTAAATCACGGCCCAGCCTCTTCCATACCCCTGAGCCTGGCCAAAGGCACCTCATTGCCACAGACCTTGTACTGAGCCCTGCTCACAGGCTGGGCCCTGGTAGGGTGTGACAAGCTCTTCACTGCTGTTCCCAGGGCCCACCTTCCTTCTCTGCACACAGCCCCCCAATGGAATAGGGGGAGAAGGAAGCCAGAGGCCCCCCAAAGACCTGGTAGATCTTCGCAGGGAGCTCAGAACTGCACCCCCACCCAAGCCTCTGGGAGAAAAATCCTGGCGAAACAGCCCCGTATGATGATTAAGCGTTCTCTGCTCCAAATGCTATTAATGGTCATAAAATTATCCACAGTTTTCTGAGGCCCTGTCCCAGGGCTCGCCTCAATGGGACAATAAAATTGCATGCAGAAACGATTTGCAAAAGGCAAAGACGGCCAAGCAGAGATGGAGTTAAACAAGCGGCAGCCTGCTCTCATTAACTCAGGCCATTCACATTTGTTACCAGGGATTTCTTTTAATTAAAAAACAACCAAGTTATTAAAAAATAAGTGTGTGAGGGGCTGGCCAGGCAGCAGCTGAGGCCAGCAGGAACAAGTGTTTCTGCGCAGGACGGGCTGGGAGCTCAGCCGGGAAGGTGGCAGGGAGCAGCTGTTCACCTGAGTCCTTTCGACAGGCTCACTGGTGTCGGGGACCCTGGGACCCCCACCCTCCCTGGGAGCTGTCGAGCTCTGCATGCCTACCTGCAAACTGAAGTGCTCTGTAGGCCAGCTCTGTCCAGAGCTGTGGGCACCTGGCAAGTTAGCACTAGTGGCACATGGATAACTGTGTGCTGAAGGGACTGCCTCTGAATGGGCTAGAATTAGGGTTTGGGGGAATGGGCTCACCACAAGGCCTCTTCTTGTTACATAGGGATTGAGTTGTAGGGGTTGGGTCTGACAGACCCTGGCCAGAAAGCTACCTCAGAGGCTTACTAGCTGTCTGTTCTTGGGAGAGTAATTGCATCTTCCTGAGCCTCTGTTTTCTCCTCTGTAAAACGGGGATAATGATACTTGTATCTCCCTGAGCTGGCAGTGGTTGTGCTCAAAGGAGACAGGGTTTGAATCACCAGCCCAGGGCCTGCCCCTAGCACTGGACAGATGCTGCTTTTGTTGTAATTGTCCTTGTCCTCCTATTAAGGGGTTGACCGTGTCCTGGGATCAGCCTTTTTCATGTCTTAATGGTTTATCTTGGTCAGTGTTGACAGCACTTAGACAATACTTGGGCCTGCTGATGTTGTATTGAGTCTGTAAGGCACCCAGTGGTTTCTGACAGCACCATTTAACAGTAAGAATAATTTCTAGCCCTGGGGTGCCTGCGAGGTTCCTGCACTGTGCACGGGGCTTTGGCTGCTCTTAGAACCTCAAGGCCTTGGTGGAGATACGACAGGGCTCTCTCCATCCCACACTGGGGAAACAGTGTCAGCCCACACACAGAAATTTGTCCGAGTTGAGGGTTGGTTTGGGGCAGAATAGAGCCTCACATCGTGTTCTGTGAGGCCCCAAAGCTCATATTCTTTTGTCCTTGCCATCCCTGTGGGAGGTGGCAGGGCAGAAAGGCTAAGGAGGTAGCTTCCAGATTAGTATTCCTCACTCGTAGATGAGCAAAATGAGGCTCAGAGAGAAGGTGCTCATCAGAACCATGCCTGACATTTTTGTTTGACTTTATATAGTTTTCAACACCTTCACATCTACTGCCCCAGTTAATCTTCATAACCCACCCACCCCCCACTTAGCAGGCAAGGCAGAACACCAGAAAGTTAGGCTGTCAGAGAACCAGAGGTGTAAATGACTGTAAATGCATGTGTGTCTGAGCTGTAACACAATTTGGTACTAGCAGGAACAGATACTGTTCTGCCTGGTGATTTGAAGAGTTAACCCTTTTGTCGGACCTCATCCCATGATGATTTTTTGTTGTTGCTGTTGTTCATAAACAAAAAGAAACTGTTTTATTTTATGTAACCTAAAATAGATAATCATCAGGTCAGTTCATATTTGTGTTTTCCTCTTTTAAAACTGGAGGATAATTACAAGTAATCCACCAACTTCTTTTCCACCCAGAATAAATAAGAGCTGAGGAATATGTGTGGGCGGCAGAAAAATTGGATTGGAAAGGGTTAAGTGAGGTCTCTTGGTGCCTCCAATGCAGCAGGGGTGCATTTGAACAGACCCCAGTGCTTTGTCCCACTTGCACCCCAGCACCTGCCTACAGCCCTCTGCAGGCTGCCCCACTCACTTGTCCCCTTTCTCCCTGTCTCTCTCTGCCTAGTGAATGGGACCTACGGCCACTGCACCCCGGGATCGGAGAAGAGCCTGCTGGACCTGGACCTTGCTGAGGGCCCTGGCCCTACCTGCTGTCCAGGCCTATTTCTCTCCGCAGGAACCCCACCACCCCGAGGTCACCCCCCAGCATGTGAGAGGCTGCTGCATTTCTCCCACCCTAACAGGTGCGTGCCCATGTCCCTGTCAGCTGCCTCTGCGGACACTCTGAGGAGGCCAGGGACCAATGGCTCAGGCCGCTGGGACATGTCACACGGGGAAACAGAGACATGAAAACACCTTATAGCACAATTGCCAATGCTTGGCCAGGGCCTTGGGAGAAGCATGCAGATGGCTTTATTGAGGTGTTTCCCCATTGCACAAGCTGGGGTGGCTTTTCACAGAGAACCTGTCATTTAAGAAGAGGAAGACAGGGCAGTGCCTGTGGCTCAAAGGAGTAGGGTGCCGGCCCCATATGCCAGAGGTGGCGGGTTCAAACCCAGCCCCGGCCAAAAACTGCAAAAAAAAAGAAGAAGACTACTCAGGAATTTGGAATTCTGATTGTCTGAGACCACAGAAATTAGCCACCTGGGTAGCTTGCTTTCCTCCACATCAAGAAAGAGAAACAAAGTGAGAAAAGGGAAACTTCTCAGGTTAGGGAAGGAAAACCCAGCTCTGACTTCGTGTAGTGTCCAACCCTGTAATGCTCCCAGGGAGAGAGGGGGTCCTCCCCAGGCCATCTCCTGCCCCAGGAAGGCAGGACCCACTGAGCCCTGCCAGGTGACCATTCAGTGTCTGTGCATCTCCAGGGATGTCCATCTCTGCAAGGGCGTTTCATCAGGTTGCATATGGGAAGGGTCCCAGTTGTGCTTTTCTGTTGCTTGTAACAGACACCCTGAGCCTGGTAATTTATAAGGAAAAAGAATCTGTTTCTTACAGTTCTGGAGACTGAGAAGTCCAAGGCTGAGAGGCCATGTCTGCTGATGGCCTTCTTGCTGGTGGAAAGTCTACAGAGAGAGTCCTGAGTGGCACAGGGCATCACATGACAAGAGGGCCGAAGTTCTGTTTCTCTTCTTGTAAAGCTACTGGTCCCACTCTTGTAATAACGTGTTAATCCACTGACTTGTGAACAGATTAACCCACACATGAGGGAGAGCCTTCATGACCCACTCACCTTGTAAAGGCCCCACCGCTCACCACTGCCACATTGAGCATTAAGTTTCAACATAATAAGTTTTGGAGGGGGCAGATGTTCAGACCGTAGCAGCTGCCCTCTGGTTTGCCGACAGCCAACTCAGTCACCAACAGACCTCTGTGCACACCGGCCCAGCCCCAGCACCCTCACCCACAGCCTGGGGCTGCTGGCCTGAGGCCTGCTTCACTGGCCACAGAGTCTAAAACCTGGCCCAGCTGCCTCTTTGCAGCTCATTCCTTCCCCAGCAGTTTGTTGAGTGCCTATCATGTGCCAGGCACTGTGGTTGGTGCCAGGGTACCTTGGTGGAGGAAGCAGAGACCTCCCGCTGGAGCCTGTGCTGTTATGGGAGTTCATGTGACGTGAACTAGAGGGGTGTTTACTCTTCCTGTATGGAGCCATTGTTCTTTGAGAATCTAGGTTCCCTGTGGCTTCCTTTGACATGTGTGACCTGAGGTCGGAGCCCTGCTCACTGAAGGTCTCACTTGGCTATTTCTCTGTCCCTTCCTGGCCGGAGCTGGGGGCTGCAGGGAGCCAGAGAGGGAGGGGCTGGGGCTGGAAGGTTACCTTGGGAAGCAGAGGGACAGATGATGACCCCACAGCACTAGCTGCAGAGGGCCTGGACAGTGCCAGTAGAATAGCAGTGATAACAGCTCCCCTGTCCTGCCAGCTTCTTCCCAGAGGGCGGTCACACAGCCCTCGCATCATCCTGGCAGCTGGCACCTGAGGCAAAGGGGCTTAGTCCTCATTTTACAGGTGAGGGAACCAAGGCTTAGATGGGGTGAGGTTACACGGGCACCGTAGCCAGACTGGGGACAGCACCAAGACTCCTGTTCTGCTCAGCCAGCCAGTGGGGGCTTCTTTGGCTCTCAGCCCCACCTTGCTCTCCTGGCCTCTGGTGTTAGGCAGGCCCTGGGGTCCTCCTCTGAAGTTTGCCTGGTCCCTCACTCAGAATGGTGGGTGCTTCAGTGTAGGAATCCCCTTGTGCCCCTCAAGCCTGGCCTCCCGTGCAGAGGGAGTGCCCCATGTTTGGGGGAGACCTTCTCTAGGCACTGCCCATGGGGAAGACAGCCACACCACTCACCCCGACCTCACTCTCACCAGGAGAGAGACCCGAAGTTCTCACGGCTGGAGCATGGCTGAACCCGCTGTGTTCCCCTGTCTGGGCCTAAAACCCTGGCTCCTGCGCCCCAGAAGCTGTTCCTCAGTTATGCCTGGTGCCCCTCTCACCGTGACTGTGGTTCAACCCCCACTCACTGCCATTAACAATGGAAGACAGGCTACTTGGGGGCAAAACCTCATATGATGAACATTTTTAAAAATTAAGAGAGATTACAAAAATGAACAAAGATCCAAGGGAAGTGTAAGTGGAATTTATGACACACTGGATCTGGATGTTCCTCAAAATGCCAGCCTTAGGCTTCTGTCTGTAAGGCTGGGTGTCAGGATGGTGTCCAGGGCTCCAGGCAAGGCTGAGCTCCTCGTCCTCTCTCTCTCTCTCTCTCTCCCCCTCTTTCCTTCCACACTCTTCCTTGCTTCCCAGACAACCAGTCCACGTGCCTCCTCTCTCCACTTCTAGCCCTCACCACCCTCTCCTGCTCTGACCTTCCCTGTCCCTTGGTCCTCAGCTTCCCCTCCCGCCCCTCCCGCCCCTCCAGCCCTTCCAGCCCTTCCCTGGGCCTCCCCGATGGAACACCCACCCTCTCATGACCTCTCTGGCCACTGTCTTCCAGGTCAGCCAGATCCCAGGCCACATACGTGAACGGCAGCCTCACAACCACACAGCACATCAAGCAGGAGTCCCTGCCCGACTTCGAGGCCATGACAGAGGCCCGCACGCCCCTGTCTGCCCACTGCCGGGCCCCCCAAGCCACCGGCCTGCACACAGACCTGGACCTCCCCACAAGAGGCCTCGCCAAACCTGCACCTTCCGGCTACCTGCTGGGCAGTGAGCCCAGCTCTGGCCTGGGCCCCCAGCCTGAGGCCCACCTCCCCGAGGGCAGCCTGAAGCATTGCTGTCTCTTGGGCCTGCCCACCAGCTCCTCAGCCTCCTCCTCGCCCTGTGCCTCCTCTGACGTCACCCCCATCGCCCGCTGCTCCCAGACGGCTCTGGTCACCTGTATAAATGGAGTTCGAAGTCCACCTCTGCCGGGAGACCTGGGGGGGCACCCCAAGCGGGCCCGGCCTGGCCCTGTGTCCACTGAGAGCCTCGAGGGCAGTTTGCAACTTGAAGCCTGCCGGAAGGGCGGCTTCCTGAAGCAGGAGCCTGCAGATGAGTTCTCAGAGCTCTTTGGGCCTCACCAGCAGGACCTGCCGCCCCCATATCCCCTGCCTCATTTGCCATCCAGCCCTGGTCTTGGAGGCCTGGGGCTGGGCTTGGCGGGTGCGGTGGTGGCCAGGCGGCAGGCGTGCCGCTGGGTGGACTGCTGCGCAGCCTACGAGCAGCAGGAGGAGCTGGTGCGGCACATCGAGAAGAGCCACATCGACCAGCGCAAGGGCGAGGACTTCACCTGCTTCTGGGCAGGCTGTGTGCGCCGCTACAAGCCTTTCAACGCCCGCTACAAGCTGCTCATCCACATGAGGGTGCACTCGGGCGAGAAGCCCAACAAGTGCATGGTGAGTTCCCACGGTCACCAGACCTCATCCAGCCTGGCAGGCACAGGCACCAGCTTGCTCCCGGGGGAGAGGCTACTTGGGGCTGGCTGAGGAGGGAGGGAACAATGCTGTGAGGTGGCCACTGCTCAACATGGTCAGTGCCCCAGCACTGGGAACCTTGGTAGGGGGCCCCACAGACTCACCAGGCGCCCCACCCCCTGCCATGAAACGTAAATATGCCTGAGGATGCCACTGGGCCCCGTGCTCTAGCTCACAACAGGCTTGGCCAAGCCTTCTCTTAATAGGCACTCCACGTCCACCTGCTGGCGTGAAGAACATGTCCTCCACACTGGGCCGCCACACCAGGCCTCCACTGGCGGCCTTCCCAGGCAGGCTTTCTGGGCCTTCTGAGCTGCCTGTAGCCTCGGCTTTCTGCAGGAAGCGCTGGGCCAGGCACCGGCTTGAGAGCTGTGGGTCCTCAGGGCATGCTTTGGGGGAAGGGCCGGGTAGTAGCTAAGGTCCTGGAGAGCAGCAGCAGTGTTGTGGCTGAGGTTGGACACGGTTTCTGTGGGGGGAGAGAGGCAGGAGCGTGTATGCCCCACCTTGCACGTGGCATTAACTGTGGCACCTGGGCCTCTGCCCTTCTGACCGGTCATTTCTATGTTCTGCTTTAGCTGTTAGAACCTGTGTCAGAGGCTGGGAGCGTAGTCTTACTCCTTGATATCCTCAGGCTGATCTCTGTGCCTGCCCCCAAGCAAGGCCCAGCTGGGTGGCAGGGTGTGCCTTGATGTGTTTGCATGACGAGAATTGTGGGCTTCTAAGGCCACTGCTTCATCTGCCCAGCCACCAGGGCAGTAGTGTGCCTGGTCTGCAGGGTCTGGTGTTGTAGCCAAGGTCAAGTCTTCTACACTCCTCTTGCTGGGCTCTTTCTCATGGAACATTCAGTCTGGGAAGGCCCAGTGTTCTCCCTTGCCCAGAACCCAGGGGTGATATATGCAGGAAGGGGGCAGGAACCGCTGGAAGCCAGCTGCATAAACTCTGTCGTCCTGGTGCAAGGTGCCCCTCCTTGGGGCCAGCTGGCCTGTGAATCTGTGAGCTGGGCATGTGTGGGATCAGTTTCAGATTCAGGAGGCTGGATCTTGAAGGAGCTGGAGGAAGTTCCTTCGTACACCAGTGAGCAGGCCATTGCCTGTGCCAAGGGGAAGCAGGAGGATGGAACCGGTGGTTGGTGTCATGGTATCCGGGGGTGGGGGGGGGTGGGGAGAGGCTGCACTTGGCAGGCTGAGCGTTTGATTTTATCCTATGCTTTTGATTGAGAGGATACTGGAGGGAAGGCTGGTGCCTGGGCTACTGCTGAGCAAGCCCTGGTTCATTTGGGGTCTTGTACAAGCCCCTCCCTGGAAGGAGATAACCAGTAGACAGAGCCTGCAGGCCAGGCCTGGCCTCATGGAAGAGAGAGGAGCCTGTCTTTCCCTGAGACCCTGGAACCAACAGCCACTGAGCCACAGCCCTTCATGCCTTTTCTCCTGTGTGTGAGCCCAGTGGTGTCTGGGCGGGCCTAGGTGCAGGATGCATGGCCTGGATGACCCTTGACACGATGTGGCCAGTGGCCTTCTCACAGTGAGGCCTCTGTGTGGAATCAGTATTTGGGAGTGTCTGTGTTGAATTGAGAGGATCTAGGCCTCCCCTGCCCATTTTCTAGTTTGGGGAGTGGTAGCTCAGCCAGGGGCCCAGGGCCTAGGTTACTCAGGGTCATCTCACGATCTCACTGCTAGTCCAGGTTGCCAGGACCTCATCTGATTCCACCTGGCTCATGCCTGACCCTGGGGACACTCACACTCAGGGATGGGTGGAAGATCCATGACAGGTCCTGGAGGGGAGGCCCTGAGGGCTTCATGGAGGAGGTGATGTCTGAGCCCTGTCTACACTAACCTATTATTACATCAATCTTTATGAGTCCGGTAAAAGTAAGGGTTCTTACAGATGGAGAAACAAAGGTTCAGTGGGGTCCAGCTGGCCTTCCTCTTGTTCTTGTGAGAACACTTGGTCTTGCCTTGAGGTGGGGGTTGGGATTATAGTGACAATAGTACCTGCAGGTAGCTTCTGAGTGTTGACCATGTGCAGGTGCTCCACTAAGTGATAACTCCGCGTGGCCCTCAGCATAGCCGTGGGGGCAGCTACTGTTAAACTCCCATTTAATAGATCAGGAGACTGAGGCATAATTTGCCCCAGGTCATACAGCTAGTTGGAGACAAACAATAGCAACAGCAATAATAATAATAGAGGCTAAGAATCACGATAGTAACAATAATAAAAATTATTGCACAACAATACACAACTGGTAACTATGAGGGTGGACTTTGAACCTACTTCTCTCTCTACATTCTAATGCTCTAGCTTATGTAGATCTTGTGCTAAACTGATTATTCTCTGGGGTCCTAGGGCAACCCTGCTGGGTGCCACCATCTGGAGCCTGCAGCAGCTCCTTCTCAGAGCCTCCCTGGTGCCCCTCATGCCTGCCATGGGGTGGATAACCCAGGGGAAGGGGCGGGCCCCAACCCACACCCAGATAAATAAAATCTCTCTTCCCTGTAAAATTATTAATTTCTCATGACAGGCCTCTGCTACCATGCACTGTAATAGACAAAGGAATTTTGGACCCAGAGCCTCTGGAGAACAGGAAATAGATGAGACATTTTGATTGAAGAATAAATGGCCCACTAAAATAGCAGTTAATCCTTTTATTATCTTTCCAGCAGCCGTTTCCACAGTTCTTTCATGAGGTAAGCCTCTCCCCACCCGATCCAACTGTAATACTCCCGTCAGTGCAGCTGGTTTAAATTTAGCCAGTGGAGCCTCTGCCCCGGCACCAGGCAGGCTCACAGTGAGAGGAGCCCAGCTCCCCTCGGTCTGGGCAGTGGAGTCCTGAGGCAGGTCTGGGACCCGGACTCCTTGGCCCACTGGAGAAAACCGCATCATCCACCCCGACCCTGTCCCCGCTCGGCCCATCCATGCTGTCCAGAGGAAGCTTCCTAATCTCTTTGCAATATCCTGTTATGTTTCTTACGTTGCCTGAGTTGTCTTAGCCTTATTAAATGTGGGTCTTCATCTCCGTTAAGATAACAAGGTTGCGCATCCAACCCAAATACTGACGCGACGCCTCCAAGATGTTAACTTTGAAAAGATTAATTTCATGCTTTCTTAGGTTGGTTCTCCCAGACGGCCGGAATTCTGATTGTCTGAGACCACAGAAATCAGCAGCCTGGGTAGCTTGCTTTCCTCCACATCAAGAAAGAGAGAGGCAGATGAGAAAAGGAAAATGCCTTTTCCTACCTTGGGTTTTATAAAATAGCAGTAATAATGACAAGAATCCCTCCCTCACTCTTGTGGAGAGTTTTACCAAAGCCAGGAACACAGCCTGGAAGGCACATGAGGGGGAGAAGCCGACTTGGGTCCCAGCTGTGCCTGATGCTTGCCAGCTGTGTGACCTTAGGCAGGTGACTTACCCTCTCTGAACTGTGACATACTGGATTGTAACACAGGGCAATTATAACAGTCCTTGCCTTTTAGGGTTGTTGTGATTTGGGTTCAAAGACACGGCAAGGGACAGTGCTTGGTTGATTCTCTCCTTCCCCATCACACTCTTTCACAGTGATCTCGGGAGATTTGCACAGTAGCCTTAGGGGTTCGGACAGGGTCATTTAAAGTCATTTTACAGATGATGAAACTGAGACTCAAAACAGCTAGTCAGTGGTGGGGCCTGGACATGACGTGGGCTGAATGCAGCCACTCCTGGGCAAGCATACATAGCAGGTGCTTCTGCAGGGAGAGTTCACTAGCCTTGCTGGCCAGTGTTTGCCACGGAGCCCCGATGCTTAGCATCTTTCTGTCACAGCAGGTTATCTGCTCTTTGCCAGGCTGTCTGTAGGGGGTACCTAAGCCCAGATGGGGGGCAGCTGGCGGGCACAGTGGGGGCTCCAGCACATGCCCTCTAGCCCTGACAAGCACCTGCAGTCTCAGGACTGGATTTTCACCGGCCCGGGTTTCTGGTGGGTGCTGCTGCACTGGCCACTGTCACCACCCCTTATGCTCCTCTCCGCTGTTTGTCAGTTTGACTCAGGTACTTTTGAACCTGGGACCAGGGAAATACATCTGGTCAGAAGCTGAGTGTTACTGATTGGCCCTAACTGGGTAAGGGACTCAGAGCACCAGCTGCCCTGCTGGGCCTCCTGTGATGGCCTTGTCCTCCCAACCTAGGCCTGACTTACCCTCATCCCCATAATCCCCAGGCTCTGGCTTCCCCTTTTAGCTTTGCCCCAATCCTCTTGGCAACCCACACTCTCACTCTGCTGTCCCAAGAAACAAAACTGGGTGCTGGGAGGGTGTGGGTGGTAAAGGAGTTGCTCTTCACTGAAAGATTCAGAGATTCTTCCATCCTGGCTCAGTGCTGGCCATTCCCCACTCCATCTTCAGAATAGCACTAGTCAGAAGTCTGAAGCCCAGAGAGGACAAGTCACTTCCCAGATCGCACAGTCTGCCAAGTGGCGGGGGACAGACTCCATCTGCTGAACTGCCCGGCCAGCCTCTCAAGAATCCAAGAGAGGCTTGATGAGGGTTCTGGGCTCAACTCTCCCAGAGCGGGAAGAGAATCAACATAGTCTGAGATAAAGTATGTCCAGCCATGAACTACCATGTCCGTTTTATGGAGGAAGAAGCCAAGTGTTTCTCATGTTCACAGACAAAATGATGGGCCCCGTATCACCTGGCTTGGCTGCTCAGACTGTTTCGCAGGCCACGCTGCCTTCCACCCACCCTCCTTGTGGAACAGTCCCCTCTGTGCTTTCCATGTCATCGTGGGTGGAGTCCCTGGACATCTGCTCCCCTCCGCCTGTCCTGAGACCAGGCCTGTGGGTTCAGGCGTGCTTCTGGGCCAGCAGACACCCCTGACTCATCCACCATCTGAGGCTCATCCCAGGGAATTGTCACGGAGCCCGAGTGTCTGAGCACATAGGTCTGCCAGTCCACCTCCGTCACGTACAGACAGAGGGAAAGGAGGACAGACTCCAAGAGGGAGGTCCGGCGCAGGATCACGCAGAAGATGGGCATCGGTGGGCAAGGAGGTTTCCTAAAGGGGCTGGTAGCCAAAAGCTGGGGAAACTTTTAGCTCTGGGACAGTGGCCCTCAGATGAGGAAAGCACCATCGCCCTGAAACACCTGCCTCAATTGGGTAAGGCCCTCCTGTGGCCAGGCCTCGTGCTGGGAGCTGGGTGTCCAGAGATGATGTGATGTGAGGCTCCTGGCATTGTGGGAAGAACACTGCCTTTGAACCCTGCTCAAAGGAGGGAATGGAGAGAGGGGAGCCAGGAGCACAGGGTTTGTGGCCTGGCTGTGTAACCTTGTCCAAGTCGGTCAGGGGGCACGGGAATGTTACTGAAACACTTGTTGGGTGCTCTTCAATTTATGTCGAGCTTCTACACGCATGATCTCAGCCCTCAGAACATTCCTGGAGACGGGAATTATTATCCTCCTTTTACAAAAGGAGAAAGCACAATCTAGTTCAGGCTCGAGTTCAGGTCTCAAGTGCATCATGGGGTCAGTTTGAACCCAGGGCTCTGCTTAACTCCAGAGATTGTGTGTTAGCCAAGACCCCAGGCCATGTCCCAGGCAGGGAATCATCAGTCTGTTTACAGACACTGAGGGCATATCCAGACCTGAACCTCATTCAGTGAGCTGCCACGGAGTACCTTCCGTGTGCTCCTGGCTGTCCCTGGGGTCACAGAAAGGAATCTAACCTGGCCAGAGCTTGAGGAGCCCACAGTCAAGTGGGGAACTTGATGGACATTGGCATGTGACTAGTTTTCTTGAGAAGCCAGTGCCCAGTCTCAGGAGCCTACTATCTGCTGATTCGATGGGACAGAAAGCACCTCAGGGTTTAGGAGTAAGACAGTTCACCTTCCTTAAAATAAATTATTCATCTGGCTTGGCACCTCTAGTTGCGGCTAGGGCACCAGCCACATTATGGAGCTGGCAGGTTCAAATCCAGCCTGGGCCTGCTGAACAATGACAACTGCAACAACAACAACCAAAAAATAGCCAGGCATTGTAGCGGGTGCCTGTAGTCCCAGCTAGTTGGGAGGCTGAAGCAAGAGAATCGCTTACGTATAAGACTTTGAGGTTCCTGTGAGCTGCAACTCCACAGCACTCTACTGAGGGCGATAGCTTGAGTTTCTGTCCCCTCCTCCCCAAAAATAAATAAATAAATTAGTCACCTGAAAACAACGTTCCTTCCTGGAGGCTGAAGTTTCTGGTCAAACTGAAAAGCTACCAAATGGAACATTTTGAAAACCTCTGCCCTAGTGAATCTGCTGTAAATGAGCCAGGGAGGCCAAGCTGTTCCAACCAGCTCAGGTCACCTTGCCTCCTTCTGGGGTGGGAAAGGGGAACCTGCTCATTGGCATTGCAGCGCCCTCATTAAAGATCCTTTCTGGGCTGGGTCAGTTCTTGTATTTGCTCTCTCTATTAGATGGGGAAGGTAAAGCCCAGAGAGAGGGCATCATGGCTGTGTCGCCTGGGGAGTTACAATAGCCCTGCGATGCCTGCTTCATTTCTCCCTGTCCTGAAGCTTCATAGCCTCCAAAACTCCCAGAGCGGTGTTTTTCAACTTTTTTCTTTTTTAATCCCTTCCTATAATTAAACTTCCCAGCACTCTGAAATTATGTTGATCAAGAAACACACACACACACACATATATATACACTTACTGTGCTTTGAACTTTTTCAAAAATAATTTAATTAATGATCTTAAAAATTTTTCATGGCACACTGGTTGAAAATCACTGTCCTGGAGAGTCTTTGCGTGCTTCAGTCTTAGCTTTTGCCGGTCCTTCTCCCTGCTGAACTCCTATTCATCCTTCACAACCCAGCTTCCTCAGTTCCCCCCTTCCCTGTGCCTCCTGTTCTCCCAGCATGTGTTGTCTCATGTTTGTTTCCTGGTGTTCCCCAGTGTCTTGGGGACTACATTCCCTTTGGTGCCTTTGTTTTTGGTGGTAGAGGAGCTGAGCCCATCCCTGGGACAGAGGCTCTGCCCTTGGTCATCCAGCATTTCTGCTCCCAAGCTGCATGAGGTTGCCTGGGCCTGATCTTCTTTTGACATCACAATGTTGGTGGGACCTTAAAGATGGTCACGTCCATCCTCTAATCTGGTACTTTGACTTTTTCTGTAAGAAAGCCTGTATTTGAAACCGGACTTTGCTACCTGTGTGCCCGTTTTTGCATGCCATTATAACTTCTGTAGGTCTCAGTTCCCTCACTTAGAAATTGGAGGTGATAGGACTGTCATGAGGCTTCAATGAGAACTAGACCGTGGTGGGCACAGGAAGCATGTGATGCATGGTTCTGGCTGTTCTGGACCACTTGCATTAGGAAAAGAGAAAGGGAACATCTAAAATGGTTAATGGCTATTCAGTCATGAATGTCCCCAAGGAAACAGAAAAGGCTGTTGGTAGTCCCAGCTCTGTGGCCTTGGATGAGTAATTTGGCTGGGCTGAGCCTCGGTTTGCTGAACTGTGAAAGGGGAAAATGTCACACTCAGAGGTTCAGCACAGTGTTCATAGGGGCCGGACAGATGCTAATGCCCTTTCCTCTCTTGAGCTCGAGATTTAGCTCTGTAGAGCTTGGCTTACACTGGACTGCTTTCCTCCCTCCCTAGTTTTTAAAAATAAAAACCAGAGGGCTTAATAGGGAGAGGTTTCAGGGATGCCATTGTCCTTCCAGTTCTCAGCAGGTCAGAGCCCTGGGAGCCCCCTTTAGCCACTGTGCAGAGGGGAGACAGAGGCCCTTGCTGTAAATAACTTGGCTGGGGGACTGGAGATAGATGAGCTAGAGACTTGTCCCAGACCTGCTGCTCAGATTAGCCGTGCAGTGTGGACAAGGCACTCCATTCCTGAGCCTCAGTTTATGCATCTGTAAAATGGGAGCTGTGACATAACCCCCAAGAAGAGGTTTTGTGAGGGGCAGAGGGAGTACGCTGCACACTGCATATTGCTGCGCAGGGGGGTCAGCAGTCAGCGCTCCTGCCCACAGCCATACCTCTGAGAACAGAGAGGGCCCTGTCACAAGTGTGTTCCTCCCACTTGGATTCTCCATCAGCAACAGACCCACTTAGCCACATGCTCCCCAAGTGCAGTTCTTGGCCTGTAGGCTCCTACCCATGGCTCTCCTAGACTCCTCCTTCTCTGCTCGCCCCCACCCCTTGATTCCCTACTCCCACCCCCGCCTGTCTCCATCCTTGAGCCTCCCTTCCCATCTTAAATGCTGAGCCAGGCTCAACTACAATTAGGGCTCTGCCCAACAAATACCGACATTATAACCTAGTTGTTTGTACCCTCACATTAACCTGAAATTTCAAAAAAAAAAATTCTGAGCCCGGAATTGGTGAGCCACAGTCGACCAGGGGCTAAGTGCATGGGATAACCCCTGGGGTTCACACCCCCGTTCTGCCCTTAGCCAGCCGTGAGAGGTCTACACAAATCACGTGGCTTCTCTGAGCCTCAGTTTCCTGTCCATGGAGGGGGGAATGTTGTGACAATTAAATGAGATCATATATGTGGGGCAACTTACCTCATGCCTGGCATATATTAGGTACTTAAAAACAGGAGCTCCTTTCTTTTACTTTTTTGGAGTCATCAACCCCAGCCTGTCATGGAGATGGGAATTCCTGGGCTCACTGAACTTGAGGGAACAGGAATGCTGGCCAAATTTTATGAGGTCAGTTTTGCTTCGTGAAATGTGAAAAAAGTTAAGGATTAAAAAACCACAACTCTCTGAATTGAATTTAATAAAAGAAAAAAGCTTTTGGATTTAATGTAAGTGGGATTGAAATGATTCTCTTATTGGAATGAGAAAGTCAGATAAAATCAACAGGGACTCCAAGAAAGTGTCCAGACCATGTTTGCTGAGAGGGACATCCTGGAGACGGTAAATTTCATGATTGAGCATTAATAGGCTCTGTCTCCACTGGATGGCAGATGGGTTGGCCAGAGCTGGCTTTACTTGCCCTGCTTGGACAGCTGGAGCCGCAGACTTGTCCTGTCCTCATCTGTTACGTGGATGATGGGTTAGATGATCTGAAGGTCTTGGTCACCTTGAGCACGAAGACCCAGGAAGTTCAGGGTGTTGAGGCTTAAACTGTGCCCCTCCCTTGAGAAGAGTTTTGGTCTAATATGTATCCACCCCCCCCCCCAACCTTTCAACCTGGCTGCATTGACGCCCACACTATGCCAGCTCCCATGCAGTGTCAGAGGAGGAATGGTCTGGTGGCAAGGGAATTAACCAAATGCCTCAGAGACACAGAGGGGGAAGAAGGCTTCCCCTGGGATGTCATGAGAGCTGGACTTCGATAGGTGGATAGGAGTTTTCCAGGCTGGACCATGAGGAAAGGCATTACAGGAAATGGAAATAGCATGTACAAAAGTTTTAAGATGCAACTTTTTTTTTTTTGAAGACAGGGTTTCACGCTGTCACGTGGGCTAGAGTGCAATGTTGTCATCGTAGCTTGCTGCAGTCTGAGACTCCTAGGCTTAAACAATCTTTCTGCCTCAGTCTCCTAAGTAGCTGGGACTTTAGGCGTGCCACCATGCCCAGCTAATTTTTCTATTTTTTGGTAGAAATTGGGGGTGTGTGTGTGTCTCACTTTTGCTCAGGCTGGTCTTGAACTCTTGAGCTCAAACAGTCCTCCTGCCTTGGCCTTCCAAAGTGCTAGGAGTACAGGCATGAACCACCGTGCCTGTCTGAGATATGACAGTGTTGGCCCTTGTGGAGATGTCCCCTTAGGCTTGGATAGAGTTATAGGCATATAGGGTTAGGGGCAGAATGGCAGTTGGAATTGGGACTTAAAGGCCTTCAAAGTTCAGTATGAGGAACTTGGACTGTACCCTGAGAACAGTGGAGAGGGTTGTAGGAGGGTTCTGAGCAGGACAGTGATAGAATCAGAGTTGACATTTAGAGTATTGGTAGCATGACAGGTATGCAGTGGGGACAGGGACTGTACAGATGAGGACATCGAGGCCCAGGAAGAGAGAACAATCCACATCTGGACCCCTCTTCTCCAGAGCAGCATGGATGGGACCATGCCACCAGCAGAGCTAGGCTGTCTCCCAGTGCCTGGGCACCTATGGCCCTGGCTGGGTCAGCCCAGTGAGCCAAGCCAGGGCATAGTGTCCACACTGGGTTGGGTAATGGAGCTCAGTTCCCCTTTGGAACTGTGTCCAGCACATTTACCAGTGGGAAATGGGAAAGGCATTTCCCATAATGTGGTTCCGTAAAGTTTGCACAACTGTTCTTTGTTTTCCATCAGTCCCACAATAAATCTTCCTCTGCTGCCAGGACTGGAGCCCTTGGTCTGTAAGTGATTAGAGCTCTGACTGGAGCAGCTCCACCTTCTCCAGTGCATTCTTCTGACATAGGCCATGATAAAAAGGGAGTGTGTCACCGAGACCCTTGCCCTCCAGGTAGCAATTTCCATACGGCTGGAGGTGGCCGCCTGTCGGAAGGCAGCCTGCTCTTGCCCGCTCTGTGTGTCCTTGCTGAGTCTGCCATGTTGGGGCAAAAGCTCGCACGGCAGATGGACAGTGTGGCACTGGGCTGGATGTTTCCTGAGGATGAAATGTTTCCGCAGGACTGTGCATTTCTGGGGGCAAGAATAGGTCTCTGCTGGGTATGAGAATATCTAGCTGCCAGTGAGTGTCTGTTTAACTGATGGGCAATGTGCCAGCCTCTTCATTTCATCAAATCCAAAAGGCACAGAGTTTCTGTGCTCAAAGTAACATTTGCACTTTCCTGGTGTATGGCCAGGCCCTGGGCAAGTATGCAGAGTTTTGATGGATAATTCCCATGCTCAGGGAAAGCACAGAACGGTGGTAGGACCTCTCTCTTACAGTGGGTCCCTTAAATCACAGAGTAGAAGCTGCCTGGGTAGTGTCACATCTGAGACTCCACCTCATGCCCCTGCTCCGTGCCCCATAATCTTCCCACTGCCACAGTTGCCTCCCACATTTAGCTGTGCGTTTATGCTTCCCAGCATCTGTCAAACTCCAAGTGTTAGAGCTGTTTGGACTACAGCGTCATTTCTGATAAGGCCTAGTTGCCAATGAACGTGACAGTGATTAGCGTTTGAAAGAGTTTGGCCATAGGTAGAAAAATGAATGTACTGTGCTTCAGAGGCTTCCTTAAGACCCCACCACCCCACTGCCTACCATTTCCCTGTACCCAGGCACATAGGCAGAAGGTGGATCACCGAGACCACAGCCAACTGCTTGGGTTTGCACTTTTGCTGTTTGCAGGTATAGAAATTGAGGGCTGTAGAGAAGATTTGGCTCATTGATAATCACAGAGCAAAAAACCCAAGCTCCACATTCTTTTCTCCCAGCCAGTACCCTGCCCACTGGACAGAGGCCCTGTCTGTTGAGTGCCTACCATAAGCTAGCCCCTTGTGGACAGGGCTTACATGCATTGCCTCCCAAGTTCCAAAGAACACTGGCTGGCATTGTGTCCGCTGGGGAGGAGACTTTCAGGGTTCAGCCTCTCATCCCCTGCCATGCCCTGTGACAGAGGGGGCTTACAAGGGCAAGGAGATGACCTGCTAGAGGTCACACAGTGGGAGATGGCCGGCAGGTATGCAGACCACACGTGTCAGAATCCCCTTCCTTCCCAGCAGAGTCCGATTCACTAAGTGCTGCCTGGCAGGCTCCAGGATGACTTGAACCAGCAGTGGGTTGCAAGTGTCGCACCTCACGTGCATTGGAAAAGTGCAGTGACTGTTTGCTGTCTGGCCTGGCCTGTGCACTACCACACGCTCTTCACTTCCCCTACCTGCCTCAGCTGCTTCCTTTCTTCACTGACGCAGAGCCACCTGACTGTTGGGGCCTCAGTTTCTCTGTGTGTGATTAGAGCATGGGTTAGGTGAAATTGGAAGCCCTCCTAGGTCTCATGACCTGCTTTGGTCTAGGTAGGGTAGTGAGGGCCCGGAGTTCAGAGCTCAGTTCCCTCTTCAGCTCTGCCTTTATCCAAAAACTGCCTGTGGCTCTGGGCAAGTCACCCTGCCATTTGGGGGCCTCAGTTTTCTCATCTATAAAATGGGAGACTTAGAGTCCAAAGATCCCTAAGATCTTTTGAATGCAAACATTCGGATGTCCATCATTATCTTTCCACATTCCTGGTGGGTCCCAGGGAAGGAGGTGAAGGACAAGGAAAGCACAGGTGTAGGGCCGCTGCTGAGCTCTCTGGCTCCGGGTCTTCCCCCACCCCTCTCTCTTGCTCTGACCCAGCACACTGGCCTCCTGACGGTTCCTCAGACATGCTGTGTTTGTTCCCACCCCAAGCTCTTTGCATGGCATTTTGCTCTGCCCGGGATGCTCTTGCCCTAGCTAGACCTCTGTTCCATGTTCCCTTCTCCAGGAGGCCTTCCCTGACTGCCTGTCTGAAGTAGCACCTGTGGGCCACTCTCCGTCCCTTATTCTGCCTGACATCACTTGATGTGTTTGTCTGTAATCTTTCCCTCTACTCAAACACAAGCTCCCTGAAGTGTAGGTCTTTTTATCTCTGATCCTGACACAGTGTGTGACCAACAGATATTTGCTAAATGCACGTTATGGAATGAAAGGGGAGAGAATGGTTCAGTGGGCAGAAGTGATGGAGTCTGCTGGGGAAGGCCCTGGCTGCTGCCCCGGAGCGTCTCTGGGTCAGTCTAGCTGGGGTAGGAGGTACACAGTAGGTGCTCAGCACTCCCCTTCCTCTCCCTGGCCCCATTTTCCTCCCTCCCCTTTCTCTGCAATATCAGGGAAAAGCAGGGGCTGCGCCTCTGGTCCACAAGCTCACTGAGTATCAGATCCAGACAAGAACTCAGAAATGAGCCCTCTCATTGGCGCCCACAAATATGGAAACTGAGGCCCAGAGAGGCGGCCTTTTTGTCCACGTTCCCACGCTCTTACCACAGCTGGGAACGACATTGCACTCAAGTCCTCCACGTGGTACATGCGCAGTAATGAGCTGCCGCGGCAGCTGTTCATCATTACGGCCTCTCCGCGATCCTGTTTTTATGACCATGGGCACAGAGATGGGGCAGGAGAACAATTTTGCATTAATTGACGACAAAAGGACTAATATAGCCAAGAGTGCAGCAGGGGAAATGATTAAACTGTCCAGAAGCAGCTACTCGAAAGTGTGAGGAAGGAAGGGAAGTGGCATGTCCTGGGAATGTGTTCTCTTCCAGATAGCAGAGTAAGCCCCTGCCTGGGACGTCTCAAAGTCTCATTTCACGTATGAGCAAACTGAGCCCCAGGGAGATCTGAGGCTGGGATTCTAGCCCCTGGCCTCCCCTGTCCAGGGTGCCCTCTGTGCCAGCATGAGCATCTTAATCTGTCATTGCAGTTCCTCAAAACCGTGCGGGTTAGATGAAGTTGGAAGCCTTTCCGGTCTTGTGACCTCATTGGCCTATGTAGGGGTAGTGTGGGCCAGGAATCAGGTAACCTGGGCTCTCCGCCTTCTCCGGGAGGTGAAGGGAATCGGCACAGGGAGGCGTCCTCACACCTCATCCATTTCCAGAAGGCTGCCAACCTCACAGCCAGGGAAGGCTCAGAGGGAGGGACTCGGGCAGCTGCCTCGGGCTCCAGCCTGGGAGAGGGAGGGAACAGGGGCAGGAGAGAGGAGCTTGGCAGCTAGTGGTGCATCCGAGGGGGCGGAAGGCCCTGTGGGGAAGTTCCACAGCCAGGCACAGCGGGCAAGGGGACTGGAACCCAGGGAGCCTGAAGGCGTAGCCACTCCTCAGGAGGGCCTAGAACTCAGGTGTTCCTCAGGCCTGTGGCTGCTCTGCTTTTTCCTGGTTCTAGTCTCAGTTTACTTAGCTCTTCATTGGGAATGAGAATCCTGCCCCATCTGCCTGGGACGCCTTACCCGCCCTTTGCTCCTCCACTGTCCTCATGACAGCCTCCTGTCTTTAGGACCACTGCCGCCCTCCCCAATGATAACACTGGGTCCTGAGAGGCAGGGAGACTCCGGGGTAGGGAGTGTCACACAGCAGGTTGGTGAACCCAGAACTGGTGGTTGCTCCCCACCTGCCCCCTGTGTGAGGGTGTTTCCCAGGCTAGCTCTTCTCCCTGGGCTGCTGCAGCAGCCAGCCCAGCTTGCCTGCTGGGGGAAGACAAGGTGTGGTCCTGTGAGCAAGGGCCGCTCCAGCTCCCGTTGATAGAAACACAGGGTCTGCCGCCTGCAGTCAACACCTCTGTGGCTCGTGCCTGCAAAGCACCAGTTCTTTAATTGTTTCCACATTGTGAACCCAGAAAAGTTTGTCCTGACAACCAGTTGTGAAATCAGCCAGGAGATCGCCCTCCCACACCCCGAGCTGTGGTTTCAGCCTTTCAAAAGCTGTCTGAGGTCGTTACTAGGATAGAAATTAGATTCACCTGGCAAAGCCCCGCCTTCCTGGCATGTTCGTGAAAATGCTGAACCTGCTCTTTACATCTGTCGGGGGTGGGCCTGGACCCAGAAAGCCGGGCAGGGGGAGGCAGGAGCCTCCAGTATTGGTGTTGGGGAGGATAAGGCCAGCAGGGCCTCGTCACAACATTCCTGGGCTCGAGCACTTTTGCCTTTGGGCCCCTTCCTCCATAAAAAGTATTAAGCATTATATTTTAGGACAGCATTGGTATAAAGACAGACATATTAAGTATTTAAAGCACTTTCTTTGACCTAAAAGTTTGTTTTTGTGATCTTATATTAAAGGATTTTCATGCATCTTCAGAAGTATGGTGGACTCTAGGGACTGTGCCTGCTACGCCCAGTGGATAAGTGGACCCTGAAGGAAGGCTCTTAGAACTGGGGTGCTTGCAGTACAGTCTATGTTTTGCTTCACCCTGTCCCTTCTCTGGGCTTTGATTTCATCCTCTGTGAAAAGGGGGAGGTGGAGGAAACACCAGAAAATTCTGCTGTGATGTTCTACTCTGTTCCCTTCTGTTTTAGTCTATTTCGTCTGTGTCTTCCTTTAAGAATTCCTGGGCATTTGCAATAAAAGATCTATGTGCAGCTTAACTGACATCATTCAGAGAAAAGGACGGGAATACTGTACACAAAGAACCTAAGCTTATTTAATTATTCCTGTTGAATGCCGTGTTTTCCTGGAGCTTCCTGGTAGCCACGGCAAAGATGGCAACTTGTTGAATTACAGGGTTCTCTTTGTTTGGGAGAGGAAGCAGACTGGCCAGTTTGTTTGCTGGGGGCAGTTTTGTCTGTATACTAAATCCTACGAGGCCTTGGTGAGAGGCAAATGAGTTGATGGCTAGAGGAAGACTGCACAAATGAGGGAGCTCTTACTACCACGATGATACTGCAGTCACCAAACAACATGATCGGCCTTATTTTCACAAATAACTGTACTAATGTTCTTTGAGAAAAGCCAAAGGCAAGTAAATACTGGAGGTGAAGATACCTGTGTCCTTGTCTAGGTTGTGCTCTGTCCATGCTTCTGCCCTCTGAAGTAGCCGTCATTCCGCCACTCCACAGACGAGGACATTGAGGCTCAGTGAAGTAACTTGACCTCAGTCACCCAGCAGGACCTGACTTCAGGCTTCTATGACAAGCAGCCTCTCTCTGCAGACTTCAGGCTTCAGTCTGTTACTTGGGACTGCTGCAGTGGATCTGAGAAAGAGGAGGGCAACACCCCGTGGTTCATGCTTTGATGAGGTTCTTGGGGTGATGGAGGCCTAGGAGAAAGAGCAGCAATCGGCCTGGGTTAGGGTGGGGGAGAGGAAAGAGGCCATCCCAGGAGGAGTGCTAACATGGCACAGGCCAGGAGGTGGGATAAGGAAGCAGATTGGGGTGGTGACAGAGGGAGAGAGAAGCTGCTACCTGACAGCTTTCTTAGTTCCAAGCGGCAGCAACCTTCTCTGCTGTAATGAGCCCACATCCCCACCAAGAACTTATTGGCAAGCTCTTGGAACTGCGGCCTCTCTGACTAAGGGAAGAGGACCAGATTGAAAACAGGCTTGATCCAGGTCCCCAGGGCCTCCAGGTGCCCACCCAGACGCTGTGGCAGGACTTGATACTAACTCTCCTGCCCAGTGGCCTGGGGCAGGCCTGCTATGGCAGGGTGTCCTGTTGGTCAGGCCCGTCTGCCCAGCTGAGGGGGCTGGTCCTTCCTTGTGGGAGACACAGGAGGTTGTCCCTGTTCACACCATCACTTCCCACTCTGAGGGATTGATTCTATGCTGTGGGGAAACGGGCACGTTTATCAGAAGTGATTGCGCCTGAGAGAGAATCAGGAGGGGAGCCCAGCTGGACCTCACCTCCAGGCCTGGCTGCACGGGCAGGTGCTGGGGAGGAACGTGCGACTTGGCTTGGGGCATGCCGAGTAGGGAGGTGCCAGCCAGAAGGCCCCAGAGAATGGGGTTGTGCACCTCTGGGGCACACAGAAGGGAGGGTGTTGTCAGCTTTGAGGCGGACCTAGGACCACAGGGGCTGCAGGAGTTTGTCCATGAGATGGGTGCTGGAGACAGCCCACAGCGTGTGCGAGTGGGTGTTGGGGAAGAGTCTCTGTGTCAGGGAGGGTTTTGTTTGAAAGCAGAGAGAGCTCCTGGGGCTTGGAGTGTGGGTTAGAGGGCTGGAGGGCAGCTGAGGGACATTCCAAGAAGAACTGACTGCGCAATGGCCAGGGTGGCTTGGGGCAGGGCAGGGTACAGCCCTCAGGTCTGTGCTGGCCCAGGTGTGCGTGTGTGTCTGTGCGTGTGCTTGTGCACGAGAGTGTGGGTGTATTGTGGTCATTGCCCTCTCAGCAGCTGACATCCATACGGCGTTTGCTCAGAGGGTGGGTTGTGCTGGCCAAGCAGCTGAGGAGGCTTGGAAAGCAAGGAGAGGCATCTGAGCTGGGCACCAAGGGAGGGAGAAGGCCAAAGGGACATGGAGGGTGGGGGTGTCAGTCGGGAAGACAGTGGGCAGTCAGAGTGATCAGCGTGGCCATGTGCATTGTATGTGGGTCGCCTCCAACTGCAAGACGGGTAGTATGCTCTCTTTTCTGTGAATGAGGAAACTGAGGCTTAGCAAGTTAAGTAGCTTATGTGTGTCACACAGCTCATGCTGGAGCTGAGGTTTGTCCCTGCAGTCTGACCCCCCCCCCCCAGTAGCATGTGAGTCTGGGAGGGGTGGTTGAGGTGGGCAGAGGAGGCGGGTTGGGGAAAGAGCCCCAGTGTAGGAGGTCACCCAGGACGAGGCTGTCCCTGGGCTGGGGAGGAGGCTGGGCACAGGAGTAGGCCTTGGCTGACGCTGAGTGTGAGGCTCATGGGAGCTTGGGTCCAGGGCTGGTGACAAGGGGGATAGGCTTCCAAGAGGGTGGGGAAGAAGTGGGGAGTGTCTGAGCTGAGGAGGAGAGAAAAGGCATGGAAAGCCCTTTGTGGAGTCGGGTGCAGCGAGGGCAGGGTAGGGTCGATTTAGGTTGTCCTTGCCCAGTGGACTGTTAGCCACACAGGAGTGGGGTGACTTGGTGGAGCCCTGCCACCACCCCCAGCCCAGAGCAGCTCTTGCTTGTATCCAGCTATGTTCCTGTGTATTCTTTCATTCACTCATTCACTTGTTCATTTGCCACCAAACACCTGCTCTGTGTCTGCCTGGTGCTGAATATGGGCCGCACAGTGAGGAATCCTGCCCTGGAAACGCTCATGGTCTAGACAGGAGACACACTCGTGACCTGAGCTACACAACTATAGGATGGAACTGGAGAAAAATAAACGGGAGCTCAGCATAGGGGACCTAACCAGGGTAGGGATCCTTCAGGAGGAAAGCTGGATACGAGTTATCCAGGGACAAAGAATGGGAAGGGTGTCCCAGGAGAGGGAATAGCATAAAAGGTTTGGAGTTGAGAGCTGCAAGTGGCCCAGAACATGCTGTGATATTATATCAGACTGGGAGCTCAGGGACTGGGTGACAGGGACCTTATGTGTCACACTGAGAACCCAGGTTTTGCCTGTATGGCTGCCGGGACCCACCAGTGGGTTGAAGCTGGAGTGCGTGCGGTGTGTGTGCACAGAGGTACATTCACATGCTTCCTGTGCCTCACAGTGGGCGGTACACTCACAGCCTTGTCAGGACGTTAACTAAAATCTGTGGCTACTCTTGTTAACTCATGGGTAGTTCTGGAAGTTTTTCCGAAAACATAGTTGATGTCTTTGGTTGCCATTTCCCAGGGTTTCGTAACCCCTTTCTCCCAGTTTATATAGGCTGCTGGAAAACAGTCTTTGCAAGCAGTTTTCCAGCTTGGCCCATGAATCCTCTGTGCTGGGCCAGGTGTCCAGTGAGGGCCCAGGCGAGGTGGCGGGTCAAGGCGGGGCTGCCGCTCTGCCTGGGGTGATGGCACTGTTATTGAGAAGGTCCCAGTGAAGGACCTGGCACTTGGGTGGGGAGGGCGTCCTCCTTCCACCAGGCCCTGGCTGAACTCGGCCCTTCTCCTACTTTTTACCTCTCACTTGTAGACCCCACATTCAGGTGAGAATCAAGTATGATACAGGTGGAACCACGAGTGTGGCTTGGACATGGGGCCAAGTGAGGCTGCTTCTTTCCCCATACTGGGGACCAGCAGCCATCAGGACCCACCGGCAACTCCCCAGTCTTATGAGGGATGAGGAGTTTCCTCCCTGAGGGCCAACTGTGCTGTGTGACTATGGGAAAGTTACTTTACCTCTCTGAAACTTCCATTTGCACAGCTGTAAAATGGTGTTTAAGTGGGTGTCCCAGAGCAGACCCTGAGAGGAGGATTGGTATATAGGTGGCCTCCCACAGGAGACTAAGAGCAGGTACTGCTATAAGCGGCAGTCGTGATGCCTGTCTTCCAGGGTGAGTAGGGTTCATTCATTCATTCAGCAGTCTTACTGAGTACCCAGAATATGCCAGGCAATGTGTGAAATCAGGTGAATGGGGCCTGAAGGGAAGGCAAGCCGGTGGGGCCATTGTAGGGGAAGCTGACCAAAGACCCAGGGACATCTAGGGGAAACCAAGGCTCAGGGCTGGCTTGACGAGGGAGAAACTCAGAGCCAGAATCACAGGAGCAGAGGTCAGGGTGAAGGTAGCCTTGGATGTTGTCTGAGGCCTGGAGCAGGCTGCAGGAGGGGCAGCTATGGTCTCTGCACAAGCTAGCTGACCTGCAGCAACTGCTGCCCTAATTGTCATTGACTTGCAAATTGTGTGACAATTTGTATGGCACAGAATGGGGGGAAATTCTGTTCTGAGTGTCTGTTTATGTGTTTATAAAATGGCCCTTCAGACACTAGTCTTGTGGAGTAGCCAGGAGGAAACCTGTGGCCTGAGCTGCCCCAAGGGATGTGTTCAAGGTGAATCGTGTCAGTTTTTTTGTGGGGGAAGGGGAAACAAGGTCTCACTCTGTTACCTAGGCTGCAGTACAGTGACATCATCATAGCTCACAGCAATCTCAAACTCCTGGGCTCACGTGATCTTTCCTGCCTCAGCCTCCAAAGCAGCTGGGAGTACAGGCATGCACCACCGTGCCTGGCTAATTTTATTTTATTTTTTCTATTTTTGTAGAGATGGGGTCTTGATATTGCCAGGCTGGTCTTAAACTCCCAGCCTCAAGCAATCCTCCCACCTCGGCCTCTCAAAATGCTAAAGTTATAGGCGTGAGGTACCACACCCAGCCCCAAGTTGGTTTTTAGGAAAGCGGAGACTCTGATCCTGGCACTCTGGCTTCTGCCTTTCCTGCTTGCGTACTTGAGGGCCTGTGCTTGCGTGTGTCTGTGTGTTCACCACCCTGTCTCTGTGTGTGTGCCTGTGTGTTAGTACCGTGGGCACGTTTGTACGGTTGGGTGTGTCTCTATGGGTCAGGATATAGCGTGTGTCCCTATGTGGCTCATGTGTCTGCACACCTCTGAGTGTCTGGAATGTGGGCTGTATGAGCCTGAGGAAGGCATCATTCCTCCAGGCCAAATGCCCAGAGGAAGCACCACCAAGAAAGGAAGGCTGGCTTGGGTCCTCGAGAGTTCTCTGTGCGCTCCTTCACCCATTCTCAAAGTTCAGAGGGTAGAAATTATTGAAACAAGTTTTAGCCCTGTACCAGGAAGGACTTTCTAATAGCAGGATCCTAGGAGAAGGAGGGAGGATGGATGATTCCCATCCACAAAGTGTGGGAGCAGAACTTGGCCTGCCACTTGGCAATTGAGTTCAGCAAACATTCCCTGAAGCTCTCTGTTCTGTACCACCCCTTGCACTGGGCCCTGGGACACAGACATAATTCAGGCTGAGTTCTAGCCCTCAAGAAGATGGAGAGGAATCAGTAAACTGATGGCGATAACCCCGAAGAATGGCTCCCCCAAAGAATATTAAGAGCTAAAAGTGATTGATCCCTTAGTGTGCTAGGAACTTTGCTAGGCACTCTAACATATCTGAGCTGGGTGCTGTTTTACAGACAGGACACGGGAGCCCAAGTGGTGAAGCAGCTTGCCTGGCCCCTGTAACAAGCACAAGTGCCACCGAGTCCTGAGGCCTGTGGCACTCCCATTAGGACATAAGAAGATTTATTTATAACATAAATACAGAGAAGGATTTCTTAAAACAGATACAAAAATACAAAGGAAAGATTGATAAACTCAATTCATTACAATGAAGAGCTTCCATTTAAAAGAAACCTGCCATCAAGAAAGTGAAACTGTAAGTCACAAACCAGCAGAAAATATCAAGAATTCCTATAAATCGGCTCGGCGCCCATAGCTCAGTGAGTAGGACTCTGGCCATATACACCAAGGCTGGTGGGTTCAAGCCCGGACTGGGCCTGGGAAACAACAATGACAGCTGCAACCAAAAATAGCCAGGTATGGTGGTGGGTGCTTGTAGTCCCAGCTACTTGGGAGGCTGAGGCAAGAGAATCGCTTGAGTTCAAGAGTTTGAGATTGCTGTGATTTGTGACACCACGGCACTCTACCGAGGGTGATGTACTAAAACTGTCTCAAAAAAGAAGAAAAATGCCTATAAATCAGTAAAAGACAAATGACCAATAGAGAAATGGACAAAGGATGTGAAAGGCCTTTTTACAGAAGAGGAAACATGAATGGCCTTGAACTATGAGAAGGTGGTCACCCCCATTAGTAATCAGCTAAATGAAAACTTAAGACCACGAGATACCATTTCACACCTGCCAGACAATGTTACATAACAATGTTATTGAGGCTGTAGAACAAGACTTCTATACACTGCAGGTGGAGTGCAAAGCAGAATAACCACTCTGAAACCAATCCAGCATTATCTTTGATTCTCTAACAGAACAATTTGATTTCTAGGCACACATGCTAGTGAAACTGTCCCACAGGTTCAAAAAATAGACGTAAACAAGAATATTCATGCCAGCTTGGTACTGGCAGAAAACTGAAACCCAGATGTCCATCAACAAGAGAATGACTGAAGTTTGAATTATTCACAGAATGTAATATTACACAGTGGTGAGAGCGAATCAGTTCTAGCTACCACACAATAATATGGGTAAAGATTAGAAACACATTTAAAATTACTTCTGAATTTTACACTCACATTTATTTGTATCCATTGGAAGAAGTTAGGGTGTATGGTGTGAGGTAGGAATCCAATTTAAATGTTTTCCATCTGGATATCCAGTTGTTATGGCTGCCCGTCCTTTGTCCACTGATCGGCATTGCCACCCTGTGTGTCATGGTCTGTCTGTGTCTATGAGTCTGGGAAGATACTTCTCTTCCCTTAGTCAGTTTTTCTATCCCTGCACTAATATCATACCACATTAATTACCATAGTTTTGTCATAATATTTTGCAGGAAAGTCCAGCTCCGGTCTTAAGTATTCCTCAGCTATTCTTGCTCTTCCATAGATACTTTAAATCAACTTTTAAATTTCCATGAAAACCTATGTTGAAATTTTGATTGGCATTCCATTTACTCCAATTTGGGGTGAGACAGACCTCTTTATGATTATTCTTATCTAGAAACATGTTATTTTTTAATGACTTCCTATAATATTTTATATTTTTATGCATACAAGTATCTTTCTTTTAAAGATTTATTCATAAGTTTCTTAGGGTTTTTGTTGCTATTGTGAATTATATCCCTTTTAAAAACTTTTTTTTGTTCCTGCTGAATAGAAATACAATCCCTATTTTTTTTTTTTTTTTAGACAGAACCTCAAGCTGTCAACCTGGGTAGAGTGCTGTGGGATCACAGCTCACAGCAACCTCCAATTCCTGGGCTCAAGCGAGTATCTTGCCTCCGCCTCCCAAGTAGCCGGGACTATAGGCGCCCGCCACAACACCTGGCCATTTTTTGGTTGCAGCTGTCATTGTTGTTTGGCGGGTTCGGGCTGGATTCGAACCCACCAGCTCAGGTGTACATGGCTGGTGCCTTAGCCCGTTGAGCCACAGGCGCCGAGCCTACAATCCCTTTTTTAGTATTTATCTTACATTCAGCAACTTTGCCAAATTCTCTTATTGTTTTTATTAATTTTTTGCAGATCCTTTTGAGATTTCTGCGCAGACTTCCATAGATGAGAATATTGACCCATTTTATTTTTTATTTTTCAATTTTTCAATTTTTCCTTTCTTTTTGAGAAGTAACAATGATAGTAAACATCCTTGTCTTATTCCTGATTTTCAATGCTTCCAATATTTTACCATCGAGTGTAATGTTTTCTGTAGGATTTTCACAGATAACCTCTATCTAATTAAAGGCATTGGTTTTAAAATAGAATTTATTTATTTTTATTTTTATTTTTTTGAGAGAGATTCTCACTCTGGCACCCTGACTAAGTGCCGTGGCATCGTGGCTCACAGCAGCCTCAAGTTCTTGGGCTCAAGCAATCCTCTTGCTTAGTTTTTCTGTTTTCAACAGAGATAGCGTCTCGCTGTTGCTCAGGCTGGTCTCAAACTCCTGTGCTCAAGCAGGCCTCCTGTCTTGGCTTCTCAGAGTGCTAGCATTACAGGCATAAGCCATCACACCTAGCAGAATTTATTTATTTATTTATTTTTAGTTTTTACATATACATGTGTTAATTTGGTTTCCACTTTTTGCCTTCACAGAATTTAAAAGGCTTAAAATTTAATAACAATAACAATGTTTAAGATAAGGACTAGAAAGAAAAACCACATAAAGAATGAACAAAGATAAATATATTCAGAAAAGAAAACAGATGATTACTGCATCAAAATATTAAGCAATATTAATAATAATAATGCCAAGAAAGTAACGTTCACCTTGTCAAATAAGAGTATGTGTATTATAGAATGCTTTGACTCTGAGGCTCAGTATGAAGTCATCAGTTAACTTCTTATTATTTTTTTCCAAAGTGTCAAAAAATAGACAACTAATATTATATAAATAAAAGTAAAAGAGAGTTTCAAAAAACAGATCATGCCAAATCTTATAGACAATAGAAAGAGAAGAAATATTTCAAAATCATTCTACTTGATCTGGATAAACCTGATATTGAGATTGGAGAAAATATATTGTTATAAGGGGAAATTACAAACATACTTCACTTATAAATGAGGATGCACTATCCTAAACAACATTTTGAAAAGTTTAATTAAAAATTAGTGTTTCAGTAATGTACTGTGGTCAAAATTGGATCCAATTTATGTGAGAGTTAGTCACTATTTTCTTTTTTTTTTTTTTTGAGACAGAGCCTCAAGCTATCACCCTGGATAGAGTGCTGTAGCATCACAGCTCACAGAAACCTCCATTCCTGGGCTCAAGCAAGTCTCCTACCTCTGCCTCCCAAGTAGCTGGGACTACAGGCGCCCACCCCAACGCCTGGCCACTTTTTGGTTGCAGCCGTCATTGTTGTTTGGCGGGTCCGGGCTGGATTCGAACCCGCCAGCTCAGTTGTACGTGGCTGGCACCTTAGCCTGTTGAGCCACAGGCGCCAAGCCACTATTTTCTTCCCATTTTTTTTTCTTTCCCTCACCCCCTCCCTCCTTCTCTGTCTGCTCTCCCCTTCCCCTAAGCTCCACTGTGTCATTGTCACTAATTGTCCTCAAATCAAAGTTGAATACATAGGATTCATGATTCTCCATTCCTGTGAAGTTTCATGAAGAATAATGTGTTCCACCTCCATCCAAGTTAGTACAAACGCTGCAAAGTCTCCATTGTTTTTGATGACTGAGTAATATTCCATGGTATACATATACCATACCTTACCAATCCATTCCTGAGTTGAAGGACATTTAGGCTGTTTCCACATTTTAGCAATTGTAAATTGGGCTGCGAGAAATAGCCTAGTACAAATGTCTTTATAATAATTTATAGAATTTATTTTTTGAGCAGTTTTTATTACAGCAAAATGAGTGGAAAGTACGTAAAATTCCCATAAATCCCTTCCCTCCACTGTCAACATGCCACATCAGAGTGATACATTTGTTACAATCAATGAACCTACCTCAGCACACCATTATCACCCAAAGTGTAGTCTGCTTTAGGTTTCACTCTTAGATTTTGACAAAAGCATAATGACGTGTGTAAACGTAATGACATATATCCACCATTATGCTATGCAGAGTAGTTTCACTGTCCTAAACATCCTCTGTGCTCCACCTATTCAAACCTCCTTCCTTTGGCAACTGCTAATCTTTTTACTGTCTCTGTAGTTTTTAATTTTTCAGAATGTCATATAATTGGAATCATACGGTACGAACCCTTTCAGATTAGCTGTTCTCACTTAGTAACATACATTTACGTTTATTCCATGTCTTTCCATGATCTGATAGCCCATTGCTTTTTAACACTGAGTAATAGTCCATTGTTCGGATGCACAGCAGTTCATTTATTCATTCACCTACTTAATCACATCTTGGTTGGTTCCAAGTTTTGGGTGGTTAGGAATAAAGCTGCCGTAATCTTCTATATGCAGGTTTTTGTGTGGACATACGTTCTCAGCTCTTCCCGGTAAACACTAAAGTTCCTAGATCGTATGTTAAGAGCATGTTTAGTTTCGTAAGGAACTATTTTCCAAAGTGGCTGTACCATTTTGCATTCCTGACAATCAGAAATGAGAGTTCCAGTTGCTCCACCTTCTCACCAGCGATTGCCATTGTCAGTATGGGATTTTTGCTATTCTAATTGGTGTGTAGTGGTATCTCAGCATTGTTTTATTTTCAGTTCCCTATTGATGTGTAATGTTGAACATCTTTTTGTATGTTTGTTGGCCCTCTATATAAGATATCTGGTCAGATCTTTTGCCTATTTTTTAATCAGGTTTTTTATTGTTAAATTTTAAAACTTGTTTGTATATTTTAGATAACAGTCATTTATCAGAAGGGTCTTTTGCAAATATTTTATCCCAGGCGGTGGCTCATCTATCTTCTCACTCACTGGATGATGTCTTTTGCAGAGAAGTTCTTCATTTTAACGAAGACCAGCTTATGCAACATTTTGAAATTCTATGTGTCATCCCTTTGGTGTTATATCTAAAAACTCATTGCCAAACCTAATGTCACCAAGATTTTCTCCTATGTGTTACTCTCTAGGTTTATTTATAGATTTTGTGTTTTACAGTCTGGTCTATAATCCATTTTGCATTAATTTTTGCGAATTCTATGTCTAGATTCTTTTCTTTTTTTCTGCATGTGGATGTCCACTTGTTCCAGCATCATTTGTTGAAAAGGCTGTCTTTTCTCCACCGTACTGCTCCTTTGTTAAAGATCAGTTGACCCTAGTGTGGGTCTATTTCTGGGCTCTCTATTCCGTTCCACTGATCTGTCTGTTCTTGTGCCAACACTGAACTGTCTTGATTACTGCGGCTTTCTAGGAACTCTTAGAGTCCAACAGTGTCAACCCTCTGACTTGGTTGTTCTCAGTATTGTGCTGGCTATTCTGGTCTTTGCTTTTCCACATAAACTTTAGATACTATGCTTGATCTTAGCCAAAAGGCCGAGAAGCTATCATATAAACTTTAGAATTAGTTAATTGATACTGGAAAAATAAATAACTGGGATTGTGATTAGGATTGAATTCAATCTATGGATCAAGTTAGGAAGAACTTACCTCTTGACAGTATCAAGTCTTCCTATCCATGAGCACGAATGTTTGTTTATTTAGTTCTTTGATTTCTTTTATCAGAGTTTTGTGGTTTTCCTCATATAGATTATCCATATTTTGCTAGTTTTATATCTAACTGCTTCATCTTTAGGGGCTGCTAATGTAAATGATATTGTATTTTTAATTTCAAATTCTGCTTGTTCATTGCTGGTATGTATGAAAGTGATTGACTTTTATATATTAACTTTATATCCTGCAACCTTGCTATAATTGCTTATTAGTTCCATTACTTCAGGGGTTTTTTTGATCAGTTCATCTGTATTGTACATGTATTTTATGTCATCTATAAACAGTTTTATTTCTTCCTTCCTCATCTGTATATCTTTTATTTCCTTTGCTTATTGCATTAACTAGGACTTCCAGTATGACATTGAAAAGGAAGTGGTGGCTCGGCACTTGTAGCTCAAGCGCCTAAGGTGCCAGCCACATACACCAGAGCTGGTGGGTTCGAATCCAGCCAGGGCCTGCCAAACAATGACAACTACAACCGAAAAATAGCCCAGCACCTATAGGCCCAGCTACTTGGGAGGCTGAGGCAAGAGACTCGCTTGAGCCCAGGAGTTGGAGGTTGCTGTGAGCTGTAATGTCACAGCACTCTACCCAGGGTGACAGTTTGAGGCTCTGTTTCAAAAAAAAAAAGAAAAGGAGTGGTGACGGACATCAAGTTATTCCTTTTTATTCCTAATTTGTTAAGAATTTTAGAATATATGGGCATTGGATTTTATCAAATACTCTCTAATCTATGGAGGTTGTTTTATATATCTTAACTAGTTCAATTTATATATATGATGAGTTAATTTACAGATTTTTCTGAGGCTAAATAATTCTTACATTTTGGGGATCCACCCAACTTGGTTATAATGTGTTATCTTTACATCAATCCACTCAAGATTTTTGCATCCTTTTTTATGAGTTATCGTTCTCATTTCTCATTCTTTTCTCATCTGATTTTGGTAACAGGGTTTTATTGGTCTTTTAGAATGAGTCAGGGAGTATTCCTTTTAATTTTTTTTTTTTCCTATTCCTTGAAGATTTTGTATAAGATTGTGACGATATGTATTTTGAACATTTGGTAAAACTTGCCTATAAAACTGTCTTGTCTTAGTTTATCTTTGAGGGAAGTTTTTAAACTTCTGATCCAGTTACTTTAATTGGCATAGAACTATTAAGCCTGTCTGTTTCTTCTGAAGTTAGGCCTCCCAGTCCCCAGGAATTTGTCCCTTCTGTATCTGCTTTCAAATTTATTGGCATAAAATTAGTCATAGTGTTCTCTTATTTTTTGTTAAATATTTGCTGTTTCTATAGTTATGTTTTTCTTTGTGTTTTTCTTTCCCCCCACCCCCATTCATTTCACCAGAGGTTCGTCTTTCTTTCTTTCTTTCTTTTTTTAAAGAGACTTCATTTTTGTTGTTATTGTTGCAGTTGTTGTTGCACTGCTGTTTTTTAACTGGCCGGGGCTGGGTTCAAACCTGCCACCCTCGGTATATGGGGCCAGCGTCCTACCCACTGAGCCACAGGCACCACCAGAGGTTTGTCTTTTCAGGAACAAACTCCTGACTTTGTTGGTTCTCTTTATTGTATCTTTGTTTGCTACATTAACTTTTGCCTTTATCTTTATTATTTCCTTCCTTTAACATTTTATGTTTATTTTGCTATCCCTTTTCTAATTGCTGAAATGGATCTCCTGGCACATTGATTTTTAGGCTTTCTTTTTTTTCTGGTATAAAAATTTTCGTAATAAATTTTCCTTTCAATGTCAATTTTACTGCATCTCAGAATTTTTGGTATGTAGTGCTGGAATTACTGTTCTATTCTAAGAAACTTTACCAAGTATCTGCTATGATGCTTTGATGGACAGAGTGAGTCTTTAATTTTCTAAATATAGGGACATTTTTCTCTTTTTGTGACTGACTTCTAATTTAATTTCGCCATAATTAGAGAACATTATTTATACTATGTGAGCCCTTTGACCGAGTATATGGCAGTTTTTTATAAACTGTCTGTATGTACTTAAGAAAAATATGTATACTCTATTTTTGTTCATTAGATCAAAAGTCTTTTTCAGATTTTTCTGTGACTTTTTTCTTTATCATGTTAATAATTGATAGAAACAGATTGAAATTGCTCACTAAGGGGGTATGTTTTGTATTTGTATTATTATCATTAGGTTTCATTGTAACATCATTAAGTTTCCAGAAATTTAAAACTTTCATTATTAAGTAAATCTATCATTAATTTTTTTTTTTTTTTTTGGTTTAAATTCGACTTCATCTATTAAGGCTGTACTAGCTTGGTTTGAATAGTATTTGTGTAGCTTTTCTTTTTCTATCCTTTAACTTCCAACTTTTGCATGCCCTTATGCTTTAGGCATGTTTATTGTAATTAGCAAATAGGGCATTAATGTGTTTTGCTTTGTTTCTTTAGTTCTTTCTGACATGCTCTCTTTTATTTTGAGTTTAGTCCATTTTCAATTAAAGTGATTACTAATACGTTTGAGCATGTTTCTGGTATCTTACATTTTGCTTTCTACTTCTGTGTTTTCTAAATTTCCTTTTTTATCTGCTTATTTTGCCTTAGATCTTTTGTTCTTTTGTTTTATTTTACTTTTTTGATTAAGAGGGTTTTATTTTTCCCCTTATTACTTTTCCTTCCTCTCCTGATTTGAACCTTACACACTCTAATTCCTTTCTCTTAGTGATTACTTTTGAATTTTTATCATACATTCTTAACCTAAAAGACCTGGAAGGTTACCTTAATCCCCCCCACACCATGATTCTAGAACCTTAGGTTTCTACCTCTAATCATTTCGTCCAAACTTATGTACTATTACTGTACAGTATTCCAGTTCTAGCCTTTTTACACTTCCTCAGCATTTTTATTTTATTTTATTATTTATTTTGACACGGAGTCTCACTCTGTCGCCCTGGGTAGCGTGCGATGGCGTCATCATAGCACACAGCCAGGCACAGCATTGTCATTGTATAAGACAAGTTTGTTTAGCTCCCCTACGTGTGTACAATTTTATTTGCACATCATTAGTTCATATAAGAACGACTTTTAATACCTTCCTCCTGGGAGCCTCTTCCTTTTTCCTGAAGTTCATCCTTTAGAAGCTCTTTGAGAAAGGTACTCTAGACATCCTCATTTTGAAAGATAGTTTTGGGGGGCATATGCTTCTAGTTTGACAGTTACTTTCTCTCAGCACTTTGAAATTATTATTACAAACCAGTCAATGTCAATGTTACTCTTTTATGGGTCATTTGTGTTTCCTTCTGTTGCTTTTTACAATTTATTTTTATTTTATTTTATTGCAGTTTTTGGCTGGGGCCAAGTGTGAACCCAGCTCCTCTAGTATACGGGGCCAGCGCCCTACTCCTTGAGCCACAGGCGCCGCCCACCTTCTGTTGCTTTTAAGATCTACTTCTTCGATATTCTGAGTTTTCAGTACTCAATCGACTTAAATGTAGATGTCTTTTTTTTTTCCTCCTTGCAGCTCTGAGCCGTTATCTTCAGATTCTGCTCCTTCTTTTAGCTCTCTTCTTTCCTTTTGAGGCTTCACATAAAGGTGCGTTTTGCCTTCTCGTTCTGGTATCTGTAGTTCTTATTTTCTAGCTGCTTGTCTCTGACCTGAATTCTCTGAAATTTCTTCAGTTCTTTCTTCCAGGTTACTGGTGTCTAATCTGCTGTTTGACTCAATCAGATTTCTTTTTAAAGTTGACAACGTCATTAGGTTTCTAGAAATTGGAAACTTTACTAGATAAATCTACCACTGATTTGGGGGGGTTTAATTTTACATATACAATTTTTAAAATTTTTTCTATGTCAACAATTCTATTTTTAATTTTCAGAAATTCTGTTCTGTTCTTTTCGAAGCTGACTGGTTGGTTTTGACAGTCTCATGTTACTTGCTCATTTTTTTGTGATTCTACCTTTTGATCCCATAAACCTGGATTAGTTTATATTTTAAGTCTGATAGTCTTAAATTTTGAAATCCTTGAGGGGTTCAATTCTGTGGTTCCTTGTTTCTTCAGATACCCCCCTCCGAGCCTCCTCATGTGTTTGGGGAGACCATATGGTTGGTCTTTGTCCCTGGACACCAGCTGAGCACCTGCCCTCAGGGTCCCTCCTCTCCTGTCTAGCTGTAGTCTGTTGAGATTTTCCTTACCTCCTATGACCCAAGCAATGTGATGAAATCTGTGTTTTATTCACAATCTGGTTATTTTACTGCAGAAAGGCCCAGAAGTGAACCCTCCATTTTCTCGTCTGTAAAATGGCCCCCAATAATAATAACTACCCTACAAGTTGTAAGGATCATAGGAAATGATACATGGCAAAGCCCTGTGGAAGTGTTCTTTAGACTAACTCCCACACGGCTGTCTTCTCAGTGCTGAATTTCACACGCGTTCCTCCAGCACACTTGATTCTAGCCTCGCCTCTGTTTACAAATGATGAAATTGAGGTTTCACATCCTCATCGCCATTGTTGTTGTTATATTGTTGATGGAGGAGGAGGAGATGAGAATATCCGGGGTACCCCAGGGCCTACGGGGTGGGACCGTGTGGCGTGGTGGGAAGAGCTGGGCGGGGGGTTCAGGAGACAGGGCAGGGTCAGGGCTCTGATGGCCTCTTGCTGGGTGATCTCCAGCCAGCTCAGCTTGTGGTCTGGGGTCTCTTAGGAACAAATGGGTGAGCTGTGGGTGTGGGAGCGCGTTTCCACTTGGGAGTCACCGCGGATGTGACCCCTGTTGCTTCACGGCAGGCTTGCGCTTCTCTGAGGTTCATTCTTCGTCTTCTTTCTGTGCAGTAGAATTCTTGGTGCCCTGTTTCCTGTTTGTCACTCAGCTCCCTGAAGGCAGGCACTGACTGTCACCTTTCTCCTTGGCCCTTTGTCACCCGACGAGGGCCTGGCACACTGGGGAGGTTCAGATGACGAATCTGGGAAGCTCACTCCTTCCCCCTGCTGTGTTTTCACATCTTCCCCAGTTCAAATGCTGGGTCGTTTTGCTCTTGTAACCACACTTGTGCTGATTGCTCAAGTGGGCAGATTATCGGTTTCGTAGAGGTGTTCTCTGTAACCTCATCTGGCCTCTCTTCATGTATAACATGAAACAATGCTTTGAAACCAGACAGCCCTGTGGACAGATACTATAACCTCTGTGAGCCTCAGTCTTCCAACCTCTGAAATGGGGACAGCAAAGCCAGCCCCCAGGGCTGTGCAGGTTTCCATGCTGTACGTGTGCAGTGAGGGGGAATTCCCTGCAGTTTTTCTGGCCACCCTCTGGATTTGCTCTGTTTCCCAGTGTGTTCCCCCAACCACAGCACCTTGGCACCCACAGGCTTCCACGTCACACCGTAGGATGACACTCTGTGAACTGCTGGGCCCACCAGCTCTTTAACTTCTGCCAAACCCAGCACACTCTGAGGTTTCCTAAGTGCAAGTGCGGCCCCCGCCCCAGGCCCATTGCCTTGCTTTTTGCATGGCCAGGAGACCACTGCCAGCCCAGCTGTTTACCTTGGGAGCCTAATCTCTTTTCTGGCAGTGGTTGCCAGCCTCAGAGCGAGGGCAGATTTATGAACTGAGTTACTCAGAAATTATTTAAGGCCCTGGTCCGCCAACAATAATGTAAAGACATACAGTGCCTGTTCGAAAAAAGATTGCCCACATTTTGGTCTGATTTACAGTGTAGGTTGAGGATCCAATTAGCAATTACAGCGGTCTTTTAGCTGAAACAGCGCCTTCCAGGATTATGCAGACTTTCCAAGTCCCAGGCTATGATGAAATTATAGCTGGAGGCTTGTAAAGTCCTGCACCATTTTAAATGCAGCATATTCTTAACCGCCCTGCAGCTCGGCTTACCTGCAAGGCCTGAGGCCCCTTCAGCCTAGCTGCTTATTAAAACATCCCTAGGAGATTATTGCAAAGAGGGACCTGGTTTCCAACCTGGCTCTGTCTTGCTTACTGTGTGACCTTGTGCAAGTGAACCTAAATTTCTTTATCGGTGACTTTGCTGGTGGGGCAGAATACAGCTTGGGAAGAGTAGCGGATGCTCTGTCTTGTGGGAATCAAACATACGGGGTAACGGCTGTAGCACCTGGCGGTGCTCAGTGGCCTGTGGACTTTAGAGTCCTCGGGAAGGAGCAGGATCCAATATGGAGCTGGCCTCCTCTCTAGTGCTCCGCCTGGCTATCAGGCCATGAGCAGGATGGGGTGGGGAGTGGGTGGAAGGTCAGGGGCAGGGGCAGTAGAGAGTGTGGTATGGTGTCAGATCCTCCGGTCCTGCAATCTGGGTGGGTGCTACACACTGGAGTCAGCCCAGGCACTCACGGCCACTGTCATGGGCTACTTCGGAGTAGTCCACCAAGCAGGCTGTGGTCAAGGTCTCTTAAAGCACCTGCTGTGTGCATGGCCGCCCCAGTGCCTAGAACAGTGCTGGTCACATAGCCCCTAACAAGTATTTGCCGCAGGCATGGGAGGGCCAATTGTGCCAAAGTGCCTTTAGGCCACCCAGACAAATCCAGATCCTGCCTCTGGTCTTCCGTGTGCCCCCACCCCCTAAATGCAGCTTACTGGAAGGTGGGTGTTGGAGGGAGACAGGTGTCACTCAGTGTGTGGACCAGATTTCCCTTGACCACAGCTGCCCAGTGGAATCTGCCCTGACCAGCAAGCATGAGCTCGCATCTCTGAGGCATGGGAGCCTGGGCTGGGTGCCGGGAGATCCAGTCACTGGGCAGTGGCAGCCTAACGACCTCCAGGGCTCCTTCTCTTCCCTCAGTGCCGGGACAGAGATGAGCCAGTCACAGCTGCTGTCCAAGGGACTGGGCAGAGCTGGCTTCTCTGTCTGGCTTTGCTGGTGCGCTGTAGCGATGTCTCCAGCTTTACATTGGATTCTCCATCAAGAAGATGGTCCCTGTCCACACAACACCCCAGTTAGAAATTCTTTTTTTGAGGCAAGAGTCTCACTTTGTTGCCCTCTGTAGAGTACTGTGCTGTCATAGCTCACAGCAACTGCAAACTCTTGGCTCAAGTGATTCCCTTGCCTCAGTCTCCTGAGTAACTGGGACTACAGGCACCCGCCACAACGTCCAGCTATTTTTAGAGACAGAGTCTCACTCTCGCTCAAGCTGGTCTCGAACTCCTGAGCTCAGGCAATCCACCCACCTCGGCCTCCCAGAATAAAAATTCTTAATATCACTGTGTGTGTGCTTTGTATTTTGTGGGAGGCCACTGTGGGAGTGTGAGGTGGCCTCAATCATGTCTGGGAAGTCAGGGAGGGCTTCCCAGAGGAGGCAGCATTGATGTGGACTTTGAAGGCTAAGGCGGTGTTAGTCAAAGGAGTAGGGGTATGTGTGTGTAAGTGTGTGTGTGTACATGAATATGTGAGTCCATGTGTCTGTGTATGTGAGTGTGTGGATGAGTGTCCATGTGTATGTGAGCATGTGTATATATGTAAGAGTGTGTGTGTGTGTGTGTGTGTGTGTGTGTGTGGTGTCTGTAACTTTGTGTATGGCTATGTGTGTGCGTGTATGTGTATATGACTTGTGTCCGTGTATGTGAATGTATGTGTGTGTGTGTGTATATGTGTATAGATGTGTATATGATTGTGTGCCTGTGACTAGATGTGTGTGTGTGAATGTACATGTATATGTGTGTGTGCACATGAGCGTGTGTGGCAGTGAGAGGGAACAGAGTGCTCGGGAGCCCAGTGGCCCTGTGCGGGTGGTGAGACAAGCCAAGGCCAAGGCTTGCAGGGGCTCAGGACTAGGCCCCTCCCCTTGTCATGGTGGCCAGGCAGACCTGAGGACAGGGGAGCTGTACAGTGAGAGAACAGATGGGAGGTACAGGCCACCAACTGTCATTCCAACCTCAAGTGGCCCGGCAGGATCCGGGTGGCACGTGAGGGAGGAGGAGGGAGCCGAAGGCAGGGATCCCAAGCCCTTCCAGTGCAGAGTCCAGCATCCTGGGACAGTGCTGGGGTGCATGAATAGCAAGGTGGGATTGTGGCCTGTGGCTCTTGGTCTGACATCCTCTCTCTGGTCCACCTCAAGCCAGCAGACCCCAAAGCCTGTCCACGCTGTGCTGGGTTGGGCTGTTAGGAGTGTGGGTGCAGTCGAGAAAGACTTGGTCCCTGCCCTCAGCGAAGCCAAAGTCCAAAAAGAAAGAAATGACAGAGGCCAGCAAAGCCCCCTGCATTCCAAGTTACGATTTCCAGGAGTCCCCAGGTTTTAGGACCAACAAAATAGTCCAGGCCCTTCTCGTTCTAGGTCTGAGTCTTACATCTGCTACTGAAACGTTCACAGCTTGGGATTTGTATCTCTCCTGGTTTCGGTTTCTGGGCCACAAAGACCAGTCTAGGGCTGCTGTCTGCCTTCCAGATGTTTAACCATCAGACTACAGAGCCTGTGACCTGCAGGCCTGGCTGGGGCTGCCCAGAAAGCAGGTGGATGCTTATTAAATAAACTCAGGCTTTTTTTTCTGGCCATATCTGGGCAGGTTCTAGATGGGCCAGGATAGAAGAATAAAAAAGCACAGGCTGGGGTGGTGCGCATATCTCAGTGGTTAGGGTGCCAGCCATATACACTAGGCCTGGGGAGTTTGAACCCAGCCCAGGCCTGGCAAACAATAATGACAACAACAACAAAAAAATGGCTGGGTGTTGTGGCGGGGGCCTGTAGTCTCCGCTACTTGGGAGGCTGAGGCAAGAGAATTGTTTAAGCCCAAGGGTTTGAAGTTGCTGTGAGCTGCGATGCCACAGCACTCTACCCAGGACAACATAGTGAGACTCTGTCTCAAACAAACAAAAAAAGCAGCAGCACAGGCTGAGGGGTCCAACACTACAGGGTCCTGAATTGAATGGGGAACACAGCCCAGCCTAAGGACAGTACTCACTCCCTCACTTAGTCTTTGCTGAGGAAGCCGGACACTGGAGCAAGGACAGCGGACACGTGAGGCCTTTGAGGAACAAGTCTGTTAGGAAGAGATGTGAGAACAGTGCAATCAAAGGAATATGTTTGGGAATGGCTGGAAGGCAGAGTGTAGGGCCTGAGGGGGGGAGCAGCAGTGGCAGAGAGAAAGGTCTGCCATGCAGGGTGAGGCAGAGTCTGGAGGACCTGGGATGATACCTTGGAGAGCTGGGAAGGACACTGGAGGAGGACTCCTTAGGCCCCAGCAGGGGCTGCGCCCCAGTGGGTGATACTTGGCATGACCTCAGGTCTGTCATCGAGTTACCCTGCTCACAGTGGACATCTCGTGTCCCTCTGCCTCCCTTCCCTCCTGCTGCTGCAGTTCCAGAGCACGGGCTCCCCGCACGGCGCATGACCCACAGCCGGATGCGCGGTGCCCACTGCAGGGCCTGGTGCTACCAGCCCTGCGGCCCCAGCCCTCATCATCCAGAGCCTGATTCCCAAGCTTGTCAGCGGCTCCTCCATCCAGCTTTGATTTGGGGCTCCCCTAATGACATTTGACTGGCAGTGACTGGAGTCAGTCGTAAGCTCATGCAAAAGGGAAGATTATTGGTGTGTTTTCTGCTGTTCTCTTAACAATGGCTTCAGAGAGGCATATGGAATGGATAAAGGATTATTTAGAAATCAGAAATTTTCAAGAGACTGGAAACAACTTGATAAAAACCATTTAGGTACTATAACGTGCTTCATTTAAGAAAGATATATATTTACCTAGTCTGTCTGATTTTACAGGAAGTGAATTAGGAGAGGTATTCAGAAATGTCATTGGAGTGACAAGACGTTCCTTGGTAGCTGCCTGATAGTACCTCTCTCACAGGTGATTGCTCTGTGTGTCTGTTTCAAAGCCACCTGATGGTCTCAGAGGACCAGGCTGTTCCCCTCTGCGTCTGGGTACCTGCTGCTGCCCTTTGCTGCATTTCATTCCTCCAGAGTTCCAAGAGGCTTTCTAGACATGTCACACTTCCCTACAACCTGCTTGATTCAAATCCCAATTGCTATGACGTTCCGTCTGAGTGCCCGTGGGCAAGTTACATAATGCTCCGTGCCTCCATTTCTTCATCTGTAAAATGGGGATTTATGATAATAGTGCCAACACTGGAGCTATTCTAGGGGCCTTGAGAATATTGTGTACAAAACATCTATGTTCAGCAAAGAAGGCGTGAGTGGGGCTGAATGGTCGGTCACACTTTGTTCCAGTCCAGCCCTGGTTGTGGGATCACCCTAGGATTTGGGGAGGTGAGGAAGTCTCTGGATGCTAGCCCGATCCTGCTCACATCGCATGCATGCACCTTGCCAAGCTCCTGGCTACTGACTCAGAAAGTGGTCATGGCTGCAGTTGGTGGAAGACAAACATGGCCTGCAGCCTGCCCCTCACCTCTCCTTCTGAGCTGGGAAAAAAATTCTCTTCATGTTGGCCATCATCTCCCAATAAACCTGGCTGCTTAAGTGGATATCCCATCAGATAGAGATGTTTCTGTTTCTTAAGCCTTTCTTGAAGTCCAACAACATTGTCATAGGCCCCTAGTGCATGGGGTGAGGCTGTGCCCCATGCAAACACACACCTGCAGTACACCTGTGCACATATACTTGTAGCAACCTGCACACGTGCACACACGGACCTGTATTACACACGCACACACATACCTGCAGTACACCTGTGCACATATGCTGTAGTAACCTGTACACATGCACACATGGACCTGTAATACACATGCACACACACACCTGCAGTACATCTGTGCACATATACTTGTAACCTGCACACGTGCACACACGGACCTGTAATACACACGCGCACACACATACACACATGGACCTGTAATAGACACACATACCTGCAGGACACCTGTAACATGTAACTTGCACATGTGCACACATGGACCTATAATACACACACACACACCTGCAGTACACCTGTGCACATATGCTTGTAGTAACCTGCACGTGTGCACACATGGACCTGTAATACACACGCACGCACACACGGACCTGTAATAGACACGCACACACCTGCAGTACGCCTGTGCACATATGCTATAGTAACCTGCACATGTGCACACACGGACCTGTAATAGATACGCACGCACACACCTGCAGTACACCTGTGCACATATGCTATAGTAACCTGCACATGTGCACACACGGACCTGTTATACACACGCACACACACACCTGCAGTACACTTGTGCACATATACTTATAGTAATCTGCACATGTGCACACACGGACCTATAATACACATGCACACAGACCTGTGATACACACGCGCGCACACACCTGCACGCCCACATACTCTCATCTACAACACATCCCTGCACTCCCCTGTGCACACGCACACTCACCTGCACAGCCTCTCCTTTGGTCCCCTTCAGCCCATCCTCTAGAGCAGTGTTTTTCAACCTTTTTTACTTCATGCCACGCTTGAACCTATAGTTAAACTTCCGCAGCACACTTAAATTATGTTGCTCAAGAAAAAGAAAAGAAAAACGAAAGAATATAGTTACTGTGTTTTGAACTTTTTTCAAAAATAATTTAATTATCTTGAAAAATTTTCACAGCACACTGGTTGAAAATCACTGCTCTAGACTGTGGCCTGGGTGGTCTCCTTAAAGCACAAGCTGACGGTGCCACGACTTTCTCAGCAGCTGTTAGGGCCACAGACAAGGTGCGAGGCAGAGGATTTGCAGAACCAGAGTGGCCTGAGAGACCCTCTTATCCCAGCACATTGCTTTGTAGGGAAGAGCGTGATATAGTCACTTGAGGGGAAGCGGGGGCAGCCAGTAAGCAGTAGCCAGTAGTCAGTAGTAGATCTGACTACTTTTTTCTGTTTTTAATATTTTTATTTATTTTTATTTTTTTAATTTTTATTTAACAGGTGAGTTGTTACACACTTCTTAGTGGATTCCAACTTCCATGGCCACTGTCCTGCTGATCTGACTAGTTTTTAGATCTAAGAGTCCATGTGGTTCTTTCTGGAACATTCCAGGCCTACAGGCCCCTGAGCCTAGGGAAGCTGCCAGTTCTTGCAGACACCCAGGTGCCTGCCCTACTCGTAAGGCTTTGTCCGTACTGCACCCCAGAGAATGTTTCCTTCAAGCCACAAAGGTCCCAGAGGGAGCTTGGGAAGAGGAGTGGCCTCAGCAGAGTGCATGGCAGCGTGTTGACTATTAGGTGTGTGTGTGTGTGTTTGAGAATCTTTTCTGTGTGTGCGCCTATGGGCTGGGTATGGGAGTGTGAGTTGGTGTTGGGGTGTGATGAGATGTGTGCATGTGTGTTGAGTGAGTGTCGGGTGTGTATTGGCCCTGTGCTTGTGTGTTTGGGTGTGAAGAACTGCTGTAGGTTCACTCTGGCAGGGAGAGCCGGGCCTCTGGCTGGCCCAGGCTGTGGTTTGAACCTAAAGGCCACATTTGACCCACTCCTTCCTCCTCAAATCAAGGACCACGTGGGGAAGTGGAAACATCTGCAGCGACTCAGCGGGGCCTGCAGTTTGAAGTGAGGCCATTCCCGGCAGAGGGACGGACTCACACCGAGGCCTGGAGACAGGACATCGCCCAGCATACCCAGGGCAGGCTATGGGCACAGAGAGCAGAGGGCAGGAAGCGGTGGAAGCAGGCTGGACTGCAGGCTCACAGTCGGCAGGCAGAGGGCCCGGCACCAGAGGAACTGTCAGCAGCGCCCTGTGTGGCACCCCCAGGGTCCCCTGAGGAAGGCAGCCCCTTCAGGAGGCATCCTGTGGGTCTCACAGGGCACCCCCCGAGTAGCCCAGGGAGGCATCAGGCCAGGACTGGTTGTCCCATGGGACAGGTGAGGACATGAGACAGGAGGGAGGGAGTGTCCTGACACCCACAGTTCAGCAGAGGCTGAGGGACTCGTCACCTGGGTCTCTTCCTTCCTGGGCACAGGTGCTGTGTGTGATGGGCCACCGCGGGTCCCAAAGTGTTGCCTCATAACTTCCAGGCCCCTCACCAACCCTGAAAAGCAGGTGTTTTACATTTCTTTGTATAAATGTGACACAATCATATGTTAGAAATTGTGCAAACAAGAAGAGAACAGATGACATCAAACCACCTCAACCTGGTGGCCTTGGTGCCTGTCATGATGAAATATTTGCACTTGGGCCCATCTTGTCTATGTGGGAGACAGTACTTAGGGCCAATACGTAGTAAGTGCTCGACATGGGGTAACTCTTAGAAATCACTGCTGGGGTTTTAGAGTTGAGGAGGGTCTGAAGCCCAGTCACCCCTCTTCTTGGACAAGATACTGTCCCTCTCTGTGACTCGTGTTCCCGTGAGGTTGTTGAGAGCATAGTTAATAATGGGCATTGTTCAATTTAGCATCCTGGCTAAGAAGTTCCCCAGTATTCTGGGGCACTTCGTAGCCATCATTGCCACAGAAGCACTGTGCCCATTGTGTGGACTGTACGCAGTCTACTTGGCTTTCCCCCGACAGTTGATTTTTCAAGATTCATTATTTGTAACAAGAATGTTTAATTCACTTATCTTTTTGCATAAAGCTTGTCTGATCTCCAATCTTAACCTTGGCCAAGAGCCCAGAACTAAGATGTCAAAGGGAAATTTGGACAAAGCTCTGTGTGTCTGTGTGTGTGTGTGTGTGTTTGCCTTAGGCACAGTCACACAACAGCCTCCAACCCCAGGAGCTTCTGTTCCCACCAACGCTGCCTCCAGCAGCCCAGGCCTGCTGCAGAAAAGGGCAAGGATGCTCCCTTGCTAATGTGTTAATAGGGGCTGCTCCCTCTGGAGCTGACATCACTGCTGAAATATTACCATCCATGATTTGTAGTGAGTTGGTCCCTGCACCAGTCTGGAATCCCTTATGGGACAAAATTCTGTTTCCACCCAATGTGAGCATGCATGCTTTTAGGAAACAGATGGCATAGTGAATAAAATTGAATCCTTACTCCCCTGAGGTTGGTAAAGGAGAGAGAAAACCTCATGAGCTGGGCTCAACCTGGTGGCCTTGGTGCCTGTCTGGGGAGTCATGTCCTTGACTGCTCCCTGCCAGCCCAAGGACGCTGCTTCCCAGGTAGTGATTTGGCTCAAGGGTGGGCATGACCCTCCCTGATGCCCTTTCACTCTGCTGCTTCCTAGACGGGTGACCTGAGCTGAGTACGCCTCTGTGACAGTGCCCATCTGTAATAGAGGGATGGGGATAGCAATGTACTGACCTCGGAGCTGTTGTGGGGATTAAAACACTTCATACATGTCTCAAAATAGGGCCAGGCACATACTACACACTCCATAAATGTTAGCTGCTGTCGTTCTAGCTCAAAAATGACTTTGCTTTTGCAATTATATATCTAATAAGAGACTTGTACCTAGACGATATTAAGAACTCTCACAACTCAATAATAAAAGAGGTAAACCCATCAAAAATCAGGCATAGGACTCGACTAGGCATTTCTCCAAGGAGGATATACAGATGGCCAGAAGCATGTGAAAAGATATTTAACAAAATTAGCCATCAGGAAAATGCGAATGAGAACTACCATGAGATACTGCTTCACTCCACTAGGATGTCTATAAGATGGTCAGCGAGGAGGGTTGGCAAGGCTGTGGATAGAGTGGAACCTTCATACAACTGCGGGAGTGTGAATAGTGCAGTGGCTTTGGAAAACTTTTGCAGTTAAACGTAATTGTTGTATGATCTATCAGTGCCACTTCTGGGGAATCAAGTGAAAACAAATGCCCCTACAGAAATTTAGCACACGAATATTCCTAGCAGCATGAGTATAACAGCCAAAAAGTAGAAACAACCTAGGTGTCTGTTGATGGATGGGTGGGTAAATAAAATGTGGTATGTCCGTGCAATGGACTAGCCCATACCCATGAAAATGAATCTCTGATACGTGCATGGGTGAGCCTTGCAAACAGAAGCTAAGTGAAAGAAGCCAGGCACGAAAGCCCACATAGTGAACGATGCAACTTATACCAAGGGTCAAGAGCAGACTTATCTGAAGAAATAGAGAGTAGGGTTTAGGTAGAGGAAGGAATAGGGCGTGACCAGCTGCTAATAGATACAGGGTTTCTTTGGGGACTGATAAAAGTATTCTAAAATTGATTGTGGTGCTGGTTGCACTGTGACACCTTGAATGTGCACAAATCCACAGAATCTTATACTTTAAATGGGTGGATTTTGTGGTTATGTGAAATGTATCTCAATAGATGTGTAAAAAAAAAAAAACAGTGACTTTACTCAGGGCTCATGAACCACCGTAGGGGATCTGACACACAGCTTAAATTCAACCAGAGAATCTGGCCCCCCGGACCTTCCTTTTTAGGACAGAGGCTGTCCGTAAACCTTACCTTGCCAGAGCTCCTCAGCAACTTCTCAGCTCCCTGTAAGACCTGTCCCCAGAAGCTAAGCCTGGGGTTCTGGTCATAGTGAAAGGCAGTGTGACAAAGTAGTGGAAGCCTGAGCTAGGATGGCACTCGCATGACAGCATTGTCATAGGATGAGCTGAGGTCATGGGTGTGAGCATGCAGCATCATGGGTGGCCCTTCACCCCGTCCTGCCAGGAGAACGCCCCGCCTATGATGGACGTGGGAACGCACGGCAGCATGCTAAAGGCCTCGGCGGGTGAACACTCGCTTGGTGCCGTGTGCAGTTCTCTCATTAGAGATGCATAGACGGGGCCTTGTGTTGAAAGGTCAGGGTCCTATGTTGGTGTGACAGGGAGGCCCTCAGCGCTCACCCACCAAGCCTGCCTGCAGGAGCCCTGGGCACACACAAGGTGCAGCGTGCCAGAGCCAGAAGGGGCCTGTGGGATCATCTTCGGCTCCTTCCCCTCTGTCTTACAAGTGGTGAAACTGAGGCCCAGGAGGGTGGTGCCATGGGAAAGCGGAAGTGCCCTGAAGCCACACAGGCTGGGTGCAGGTCGTCCAGGCAAGAGTCATCTTTCCAATGTGAAGTTGTTGAGAAGATAAAGTGGGCAGACCGGGTTAGTTAGAGCTTAAGGCTGGAGGGGAGAGACCCACTGTGTTCCCCAGCCAGGCCCCTGTGCAAAAGCAGCAGGGAGGCAGCTTGCAGGGACACAGGAGGGAGAGGCAGGAGAAGTCTGTCCTTGAGTTGGTTTTTGTTTGTTTGTTGAGACAGTCTCTGTTGCCCTGGGTAGAGTGCCGTGGCATCACAGCTCACAGCAACCTCACACTCCTGGGCTCAAGTGATCCTCTTGCCTCAGCCTCCGAGTAGCTGGGACTACAGGTGCCCACCACAACGCCCACTAATTTTTCTATTTTTAGTAGAGACAGGGTCTTGCTCTTGCTCAGGCTGGTCTCAAACTCCTGAGCTTAAGCAATCTGCCCACTTTGGCCTCCCAGAGCACTAGGAGGACAGGTGTGAGCCACCGTTCCTGGCTGTCTTGAGTTTTGAAAAACAAAAGTTTGTAAAAGTTTTATCTGCTTATTGCAGAAAACATGGAAAACACAATAAAGTGCAGATAAGAAAACAAAAGTCCTCTGCGCTGTGCAGTCACAGAGAGCACCGCAGTCGGACCTCTTCTGGCTGCTTCAATGAGGTAGAAGTAAGAAATAGACGTCACAAACCATGTTTCCAACGAGGAGTCATTCTGTTCTAGTGACCCCTGACAGCAGGCTTGGCTCAGCACAAAGGGAGAGGCAGGGAAATGGAATTTGTCAGACCCAGCCTGCGCCTGATTCGCCAAGCCTGTGTTCCAGAATGTACAGTCAGTCCAAAGATGATGAAAACCCACTGTGTGGCAGTTAGCAAATGTGTTTTTAAGTATGGGGCTTATGGTTCCAGGCTGGAGCAGGCCCATGCCCCCACTCCCCAAGGGCTTTGGCTGTTGGGGAAATTCTGAGGCCCGGGGGTGCTGGGGAGTGTTGCCTGGGCAGGGCCTGGGAAATGGAACCTTACAGAGATAAGAAACTCTCCCCATCATACAAGCAGGAGCCGGAGGTGAAAGTGCAGCAGACTCAGGCTGGTTCTGTGTGACAAGAGATGGAGCTGCCTGGGGAAGTCCGCCAGGGCCTCTTCTGCTACCTCCCCCCGGGGACCCTGGACCTGAGGGCTGCTGTCCTTTCTCTGGGGTCCAGGAGAAGAGGTTCTGAGGCCAAAGCTTGCAGAGCTCTGGGTTGGGGTCTGGAGACCCAGCTCCCTCTCTCAGCATCACCACTGATGCACTGGGTGGCCCCAGCCAGTCTCTTCTCCTTCCCAGCCCCAATCTCCCCACCTGTAAAATGAGCAGACTTCCCCTGATGTCTGTCCCTTTCACCTCAGACCTTCTGTGATTTGAGAGGGGCTGGGCACAATGACTCACACCTATAATGCCAGTGTTTTTCAAGGCAAGGTGGGAGGATCACTTGAGGCCAGGAGTTCAAGACCATCTAAGGCAACATAGCAAGACTTCATCTCTACAAAAAAGAAGAATTAGCTGGGCATGGTGCTGCATTTCTCTAGTCCCACCTGTGTGGGAGGCTGAGGCAGGAGGTTTGCAGGAGCCTCACCTAGGCTTTCTCTTCCAGACAGACAGAAAAAGTAAAGAGGAGCCTTTCTCTGTACCCAGCAGCGAGATGGGACAGGGTGGCTCACCCACACTGGGCAGACATGCCCTGGGCACTTCTGGGTGTCCAGTCTGTGGCTGGGCCCTGGAGTGACAGGCCACAGACACAGAGGGCTGTCCTGTGTCTGAGTCCCACCTCTAGCTGGAGGGGTGCAGAGCCGCATAGTTACCATGCCGAGTCCAGGCGCTGAGGTGGAGTGAAGGGCATGGTGGGGACGTCAGGGGAGCCTGCCTTAGTGGCAGGGGGATCGTGGAAGGCTCCTGAAAAGGTGGCATAAGAGCTGAAGCTTTAAGGATGAGCAGGACTTAGCCACATGAAGTGGCAAGACAAGGGCATTCTGGGCAGAGAAAGGTGGGAGCAGAGGCCTGATAGGGTGGGTGTGTGGAGTGTGTCTCCTCTCACTGGCGTTTTGGTATTGGTGGGTGGGCCTCGGCCTGAGCCCAGAGATGGCGAGAGATGAGTCTCTCATCTCATTGCTCCTTACGAGAAACCTGCAAGCAGGTTTCTACTCCATTTTTTAGAAGACACATCTGGGACCAGAGGGGTGAGGTAATAGGACACAGCTAGTCAGCAGCAGAGCTGGGACTTGAACTTGGTCTTCCTGACACAAAGCCTGTACCCCATCCAGGTGGCTCAGGGATGCGTCCCCAGACACCTGGCTGAGGGTGTAAAGCTCGGTGTTAAGAGGAACACTGTCCTCCCTGGTGCTCCGTAGCCCATGGGTGCTGGGAGTGGAATGTAGCTCTCTCTTGCTCTCCCATCCAGGTTTGTGGCTTGGACTTTCAGTGGCTCCTCTATCTTAGGAATGTGCCTGTCACCACTATTTAATGGAGCTGGCTACTCTCTCCCCACACGTTGTCTTCATCATCACTGCTCAACATGTGGAGGAGGAGCTGGGTGGGTATCACCCCAGGAGGTGGCACCTAGGTCCTTGGTGTAGCCATGGGTGGGCTTTGGGTCTCCTGATGTGGCACACAGCTGTCAGTATCATGGGCCTTCATCCCAGCCATTGGTCACTCTCTGTGTCTTCCTGAATCCTCAGACCTCTGGAAGTTGTGTTGTCCCCATATTTTTACGTGGAAACTAAGTTCAGAGGAAAGCCCTTTGCCCACGTCACTCAGGACAGGAGCAGGTGTCTTATCCGGATCTGGCTCAGATCCTTCTGGCTCCACGTCGAGGAGGGAGAATCCAGGGTCCAGTCACCTGCAACAACTCACCCACGGTCACATGCAGAGCTAAGAAGCAAGTCTAGACTTGTAACTCGAATCTGCTCGTGAAAGTGTGACACTGCCCTCTGTCACTTTTTTTAAACTTCAACAGAACAGTATCATATAAGATATAAAACAATAAGTGTAACGTGAAAAGTAGAAGAGAGTGAAATATAAGGAAAACCAGAAAAGTTACCTCTAACTACATCGCTTAGAAATAATCATGCTGGCGTATTTTTCCAAGCAGTTGCCTGTGTGTATGATAATTACACTCTTTACTAAAATAGAATTGTACTATACTTATTGTTTGGTAACTTGCTTTTTCCAGTCACACTGTATTCTGGACATCTTAGCTGTGAGCAATTAGTTGCATATACGAGAGAGAACATGAATGAGTGGCTAGAAAATGAATGAATTGGAGTCTGCCCTGTAATGCCACTGGACAAGCCAGGCTTTGTAAACGCTCTCTGGACTGCCTTCCCAAGGAGCCGGGAGCCTGTGTCTCTGTCATGTCAGGCTCCTTGTCTTCTGGAGCCTTGGATTGCAGTGTCTCTGCCTGCACAGGGGTCACAAGTGGCCGTGGACTGTGTCACATCTGAGGGTGACAGGGTCACTAACCTCATCAGGCAAACAAAGGCACCGAATCTTAGGGGCGCTAGGTGATTTGCACCAGTCACAGAATTGGAGGGGAGTTAGGATTTGAACCCAGGCCTGGGCAACACTAGGGTACTCTTTTCCCCCAAATAGGCATGGGGGAGCAGGAATAACCTACACTCTGCCAAAGCTGGGGGGCAGGGGAAACCTTGATAAGCCTAGCCTTCTCTGGGCAGCCTTGGTGTCCCCACCTGTAACATGAGTGCCTTGAGGGGCCAGCCGGTACTGACGTTGTGTGAGTCTTGGATTCCCACGCAGCCCAGCACAGCCACCCAAAACCCTGGATTGGGGTGGACCCAGAGAAGAGGTGGGCGTAGGACCTGCCCCAAAGCCCAGAACCTTGCAGAGGAGCCAGTGCAGGAGCTGAGCCCTGAGATGTGAGGGCACAGCAAACGCAGAAGCAGCAGAGACTGGGAGTTCCGTCGGCCAAGCAGGCAGTTTATTTAGGGCCTAGAGAGGGAGCAGGGAGCTCGGCCGGGAGGGCTACAGAGGTCAGTATCGAGAGGCTGAACCGGCCAGGCTGCGGGGTGTGGCCTGAGGGCAGTGGGAGCCATCCATGGGTTCTGAGAATGATAAGGGCAGGCTCGCAGTTTGAGCGTTCCCCTAGCTGTAGGTAGATGTTGGCTTTGGGGTGGTGACCAGGGAGGAGAGCAGCAGAATAGCCACCTACCTGGCCCCTGTCGAGCGGCCCCCAGGCTGCGGGCCACACCAGACTCCCAGCCTGCCTCCCCCTGGTGGAGCTGCGGCTCCTCTCTGTCCTCAGCCCTGCTGGCAGCCCCCGGGCCTGGCTGGGCCTGAGTGCCAAGCAGCGATTTATTTTCTGTAAATTATTGGTGCCCAAGTCATAGCTGAGCGGCTCAGCACAATGGCATCCTTCTCTTTTTGTCCTCCTTAATTTTGGAAGCCAAAGCTAAATGTTTTAATTTTACATTATTCCTGACATAATGCTAATGAATTCCAGGCGTCCCCCTGAGTTGGGATGGGCAGCTGTGCCGGGCCAGGCATCTGGGCTGGGCCACACTCCCCGAAACGCCCCTCCTGCCGCACCCCCTGGGTTCTCCAGGGCGCCTCCCGATTCTCGTGTGGATAGAACTTTTTCAATTTAGACGGCTGATTCTCTCATGTGGTGGCCACAGGGTGTTTCTCCTTTGCCCAGGAGACGGAGGGCTCGCGTGAGAGCAGGGCAGCCTGCCTGGCCCGCAGAAGGGCCTCTAACTCCAGGACATCCCAGACTCAAATGAGCGGTGGGATGTCTGTCCCACAGCCTTCTGGAGCTTTCCAACCTGGTTGGGGCTGGACAGCGGGAGATTTGGTGTATTATTAAGAGAAACATTGCTGTCCTTGCAGCAGTGGCTGTTACTGCTAGTCTTGTTTTCTAGGGACATGGAAACATTTAGTTCTGTGTTTCTAGCCATTTCTTTCCTCTGGCCCAGTGTTTCTGAATCCATAGACCCACTCTGCTTTTGATTTCAAGCAACATCTGAACGGGGGCAAGGTCAGGCAGGCCTGGCCTCCTTCCCCTGCCCGGGGTCCACCCCTGGGAATTCCTCAGGCCCGCTTTGCAGGAACCCTGTGCCTAGTCTCTCCAGGAGCCTCGGTTTGCTTGTCGGGGGAAGGGGACCTTTGTGGCACCTTTCATGTAGGGCATTCGGAAGGTAAAGCAGGGTATCATGCAGAAAGGTTTGGGGCGCCCGTACAGGAGAACTTCCCGCCTTTTCCCTTGCCCACATCCCCTGGAGGAAGGCCAGCAAGGGGCTTTATTTTACTTAGGTCAGGTCTGAAGTCTACAACTTGAATGTGACAGAAGAAGTGTAACTTTTAAGTTTTTCTTTAACTCCTCTTCTGGACCCACATCCTGGGTAGTGAATCCCAGGCAGGTCAGACCACTGCCCATCTTTTCTCTCAGTTGCATCTAAGTTCTGGGGCTGTGATTTTCAACCCGTGTGCTGTGAGAGGCTCTTCCATGTGCTGCAAAAAGGTTTAAAGATCATTAATTAGTTTTCCAAAGAAGTTCAAAGCACAGTAAATAATATTCTTTTTTCACTGTTTTTTTTTTTTTTTTTTTTTTTAGACAGATCCACAAGCTGTCACCCTGGATAGAGTGCTGTGGCATCACAGCTCACAGCAACCTCCAATTCCTGGGCTCAAGCGAGTCTCCTGCCTCTGCCTCCCAAGTAGCTGGGACCACAGGCGCCCATCATAGCACCTGGCCATTTTTTGGTTGCAGCCGTCATTGTTGTTTGGTGGGCCCGGGCTGGATTCGAACCCGCCACCTCAGGTGTACGTGCTGGCGCTCTAGCCTGTTGAGCCACAGGCACCGAGCCTTTTCACTCTTTTTTTATCAACATAATTTAAGCGTGCCACAAAAGTTTAACGGTAGGTTCAAGTGTGCCATGAGATAAAAGAGGTTAAAAAACAATGTTCCAGGGCATGGGGGCTCACTCCAAACCTAGGGCTGATACCTGCTGAACCAGCCTACCCCATCTGCAGCCAGAGTCCATTTGTCTCCTGTTCTTCTGAAGGGTAGCCCCAGGGCTAGCCCTCTGTGCTGCAGTGGCACCCCAGGTTACCCGTGCCCTGCTCGCAGCAGCTGTTCCTTAGGCCCCACAAATCTCTGGGTGCGAACCCCTGGGCTAGACCAGAGGAGTTCAGAGCCTCACAACTCTTAGGGACACAATGTACACTGTCTATCTGTGTCTTGCTTCCCCTCCAATGTCCTGGTCCCAGGTAGAGCGTCATTTCAGGAATGGGAACACAGAAAACCTTGTTCACTCTTCATTACAAGGTCTCTCTTGGGCCCCCACTAATCTGGGGGCCACTGAGCAGGCAGCTACCTCCCTGCCCTGTCCTTCCTCAAGGCTCATTTGTTCGCTGCTTTGTTCTCTCATTCATTAACAAATATTCGTGAACACTGCTCTGTGCTGGGCACTGCACAGGGTACTCAGATGGTTCATGGTGGAAACATCACTTGAAATATCAACTGCGTGTGACTCATCTCTAGAATTCTTTCCATTCAGCCCTGAGGCCTGGGATTCTGAAACCCAAAAGCCAGGAATTTGCTCCTATCTACTCTGCTTTCTGCTAAGTCCTTTCCTCCCTCAGGCACTTGAGTAGAGACACAGTGCTATTTCACATGTACCCATTGGACAGATGGGAACAGAGGCCCAGCAGGGAAGGGAGGGTCCCAGGGTGCCTGAATTTGTAGCTGAATCTGCTGGGCACTCAGGTTATAACCAGATGGCACTGTGGACAGTGGGGCATCGTGGAGGGGCAGAGTAGTTGGCAGCAGCTCCCACCTTCTGAGAAGCCCCAGAGTGAACCCTTGAGCAGAGGCCTCTGAGCCCGTGGATTCAGCCCTCCCCACCCTCAGACTCCATGAGTGAATCCCCCAGCCGCCGTCAGTGCTGGCAGGGGGAAAGCTGTGTGTTACAGATGTGTCAGGCATCTCCCTCCTCAAACTCACCGCCCCAGAATAAACAGACCTCCAGACCCTCACCACTTGGTGCCTCGGTTTACCCATCTTAAAAGCAGCAACTCAGTCCTGCCTCTCATGAGATTGCTGTGGTCCTGGAGGGACCAGGGAACAGAGGTGCTTTGCAGACTGAGAAGGCTTTGCCTCTGCCCATCCCCAGACTACCTCCCTCCCTGGCGTGGATTCCATCTGGTTTGTGTGTGTGTGTCATGGGTTCCTGACTGCAGTTCGCCATCCTTCCCTGGCCTGCGCATGCGTGCAGGGCTGGTGCCCTGGGTCTGGATGTCACCCTGCTTTCCATCTACCTTCACTGAGTATCCACTGTGAGTCTGGGCATGGGACTCCACCAGTGCAATAGGTTGTGACATGGGCCCCTTAGCCTCACACAGGGTATGGCCCTACTGCCAGCACAGGGCCAGCCTGTGTCACAGTTGATCTGTGGTGGGCCTCTGAGCCCCAGGTGGCAGGCCCAACCCAACTTAGAACCATTGGCTGTCACCCTTCCAAGCAGCCCTGATGAATACACAGTCACCCTGCTGTTCTGAGCATCTGGGGTGGTGGCTCACTGTCCCTCCTGGGAGAGCCTCTCCTGCCACTGAGCAGCATCCTCTCGGTGACTCCTCCCACCCACAGCCTCCAGCCACCAGGCACCCCTGCAGCTCCACACCTGCGGGCCTGCCCAGCCCTGCCCTGTCCCTCACTGGCCTGGCTCTGAACACCTCCCCAGCGGTGTGCACACAAGGTCAGGGTCCAGAGCTCCACAGGACATTTCTTACGGGGTCTGAGCCTCAGGTGCACACGGGCGGGTTGCTCTAGTCCACTCCAGCAAGATTCATGCAGGAACTTCGCACCCCATGTGTATGTGAGGGTTCCCAGTGACTGACACTAGGTTTTCTTTCAGGGAGTGGGTGGGAGAGCTCGGGTGTCATCCGTCCCCAGGCAGCCCCAGCTGTGCATCCTGCAGGGCTAAACAAGTGCCACCTCCTCGGCAGGCAGGCACTGGGAGGCAGACAGCGCTGGGGTAGTGCTTAAGGAAGGGAAGTGACTGAGCTAAGGACACTCAGCAACTCGGGCAGAGCCAGGGCTGGAGTCTGGCCTTCAGACCTTGAATTCCTCATCACCCTCCCCTGCTGTTTCTGAGATTTGGAAGAGGAGCCTAAAGAGGAACTCGTGTTTATTGATCACTTGTCCTGTGCCCCGTACCAAGGCCAGGCCCTAATGTCCATAACAGGCCTGAGGCTAAGAGTGTCACCCCATTTTTTTGGTTAGAACACTGAGATTCACAAGAGCTGGGAAGTGGAGGAATGGAACCAAGCCCCAACATCCCAAGGACAGAGGGATACCCTGCCAAGGCCGTGGGGGTCAGTTTCTTTTTGAAGAGAATTGAGGCTGTAGGCTGGAGAGAACCATTTTATTTGTGTGGCCTCTCTTCCTCTTGAAACAGCACTTACCCAGCCGTACTGCAGGGCTGTGGTGAGACGCTGTAACCCCACGCCCACACCCTCCAGTAAGACACCTCCCCGGCAGGTGGAGTAGGCACTCGTGTGGCTGGGCGTGGAGGCCAGGGGGGCTACTGGGCAATCTGCTGGAGGGAGCGGGCAGCATGTGAGCACAGGATGAGCAGGGAGAGACCGGGGGTCCTAGCCTCAGCATCAGGGCGATGGTGAAGCCAGGGGAGGTCCCGGGGTACTCAGAGGAGGGCGGGAGGAGAAGAATGAGGGAAGGCTTCAGGCTTGACTCAACCCGGAAGGCAGGGAGGACTAGACGGGAACAGAGGGACATTGTGAGCAGAGGATGCAGCGTGGGCGATGCTGGAAGGCAGGAGGGTGTGGGCAGAGGGGTTGCAGGCTGGCCTGTGGGCTTGTCACAGGGTTCTTTCAGGCTAGACATGCCCTTCCCCGAGGCCAGCCACTGAGGACAAGTCAGGAGATTCGGGGGACCCAACTCCTTCCATCTGCAGCCTCAGTGCCACCTCGCAGAAGCTACTCAAAGCCACAGAGAGAGGAATGTGTGGGTGTGACTGTCCCCTCTCTGGCTGTGTCGGTGGCTATTGGGGGTGTTGGTGTGAGGGCACATCTATATCTCCTGACCCTGCGGAAGCCTTTTCTGGGTGTCATCTCCAGGTGGAGTGTACGTGTCCCCGGGGACGTGAACCACCAGGAAGCAGGCCACGTTCTCAGTGTGAGGCGGTTTCTTCGCATGCTGCTCCGTGCACGGCCGAGGCTGTGGAGTTAGCGTGTTGTGTGTGTGTCAGGTCTGGGCGCGGGTGTCTGTGGGTATATGTGTGAGCATGTGTGTTCTGGCTTGTGTATCTCTGTGATACAAGTCGTGGGGTAGAGATCTGGTGGCGGGAGGCGTGTGTGTGGGGTGTATGTGTGGGGTTGGGGGATGGGCATGGGTGTGGCGTATGTGTGAGAGAAATTCCTGGGTCTTGGTGTGTGTGGATGTGTGTAAGTCACTGTGTGGGGGTGTCCCGGGGCTGGATGTCTCTGCCTATGGCTGGGTTGGGAGGAGAGTGTTAACGCCAGAGTGTGTGTATGTCTGGGTTTCCAGACCTGGGGCTGGTGGCTTGGGGTGTGGGTACACGTATGTGTGTGTGTGTGCACGCATGCGCCATTGCCTGTCTCCAGATCTCCACAACGTCCAGCCACAGCTCAGCACCAGGGCTCCCTCAGTCCCACTTGTCCACTTGGACCCCAGTGGAAGCAGGCTCAGCCCCCCTGTACCTCCTACTTTGGAGGACTGCACTCACCCCTAGGATGGTGTGGTATTCTTGGTCCTCGCTGGCTGGCCTCCTTTCCAGGACTCCCTCAACTGCTAGGAATAGGAACCCATTTCTTTCCCAGACAGGGGCTTTGTGCTGGAGAAAGGCGCAGCCCAGACCTGTCGTGTGTATTCCTTTGAGGAGAAGTCAAGATGTCTGCAGCCCCCACCCCACAAGCAAGCCTTGGAATTCTCCTAAGAACAGGCACACCCTGATGGGCTCCAGGAGGGAGGCTTGTCCCCCTCTAGCCTGTCCCCCCTTGCCTTGCCATGTGTCCCCACCCTCCCTCAGCCTGCCAGCATCTCTAGGTGGCAGTGAAGGCCCAGTGAGCTGAGCAGATGGGAGGAGATTCCCACAATGGCCTTGTGTCTCAGGGGACCCCTGCATCGTGGCTGCCTGGGACTGGAGCATGCCCAGGGCCTGGTGCACAGAGCTTGGCACAGTAGGGAAACCTAGGCTCCATTCCATGCGTGAGCTCTGGGACCCACACACGTAACCTAAACTACCTGGGCCTCAGTTTCCACGTCTGTAACTGGGGAGATTACTGTACCCAGTCAATGTGATAGCTGCAACCCACTCCTGTTTGTTCGTTTACACCGGAGGCCCTGTATGTCTAAAGCTGCCAGCGCCCTCGGCCTCACCTCCCACCCTCTCCTCCAGTCTGTCCCTTCCCTGCTTGCCTCAACCTCCCCCTGGAAGACTGAAAAAAGCACCAGGCTTCAAGGAGACCCCAGGGAAGCCCCCAGGGGGGATCACAGGACAGCAGCATCAGACCCACAGAGTCCCCTCCTAGGGTACAGGTGACGAGTCGACCTCAGCTCCCAGCTGGCTGGCCTTTAAAGCTGGCCAAACCCAGAATTATTTGACATCTTGGAGAAGGTTCTGGCATTGCACATTTCTCTTATCCAAATCATTGTTGTGAAGTAACTTAAAAGTTTGTACAAAAATGAGAAGTTGATCCCCAAATGGCCTGCCAGGCTTTTGTAATCCAATATATTTTACCCTTAAACCAGAAATGTGTTTGTTTAGAAGCAAATCACTGGCAAATGCTGAAACTGGAGGCATTTCCTCCCTGCCCCACCGTGTGCCCCATCCCCTCGAGCCGCCTCTTGACTCTCTCTCGGCATCCAGATTCTTAGAGCATCAGAAACTGGGCCTTCTCTCCCCTCTGGGCCATGTCCGCTGCAGGGAGGAAACTTGACATTCACGAGGTACCGTGTGCCAGCTCCTAAGCTGGGCACAGCTTTTTGTTTACTTCTTTTTTTTTTTTTTGAGACAGAGCCTCAAGCTGTCACCCTGGGTAGAGTGTTGTGGCATCACAGCTCACAGCAATCTCCAATTCCTGGGCTCAAACGAGTCTCCTGCCTCTGCCTCCCAAGTAGCTGGGACTACAGGCACCCGCCACAATACCCAGCCATTTTTTGGTTGCAGCTGTCATTGTTGTTTGGCAGGCCCGGGCTGGATTCGAACCTGCCAGCTCAGGTGTATGTGGCTGGCGCCTTAGCCCGCTGAGCCACAGGCGCCAAGCTAGCTTTTTGTTTATTTCTAACAGCAATTTGTGGTGGCCCCATTTTAGAGAGGAGAAAATTGAGGACAGAGGTGGGGCTTGACTTGCCCACGTTCAGGCTCCCAGTGCTGGAGGCCCTCACAAACCTCTGCATGAGTTCATGGCCTTGGTTTGTGGCACAGCATCATCCACCTCACATGTGAAACAGGGCCCTGGTCCTTCCCTGGGGCAGAGGGAGCACAGTCTAATCCAGGACGGGCTGTGCCAGGCACCCCTATTATAGATGCACAAAGTTGCACGGGCGTCTTGCTGCACGGGAGGATCCCAGTCTGCATATTCGAACCTCAGACCCAGTGGCCAGCAGACCCTGGGCTGCAGCCTTCTTCCCCAGCCTGGGCCTGCGGGATCCCTGCACTTGGCCTGGGGAGGAAGATGTCAGCCCTCCCTGGTTCCTGGGATGGCTCCCTCTGTCTTTCATCTCTGCCCTCTGTTCTGTGAGCTGCACGCAGCAGTAATGGATTGCGGTGGACTTTTTTCAATTAGGGTCTGATTTTCCCCTGCCTGTTACTATAAAACTCCAGATGGTCTGGGGCTTCACGGTTCCCGGGGTATTTTCCCCCATTATTTTAATCTTCTTTTGTAACATACCCCACATGTGGGAACTGGGCCTTTCAAGACTCTGCTCTGTGGCTCAGCCTGGCGCTTTCTTCCGCACCGTGCTGCCCGGCTGTCCTTCTGTGCGGGGCATTGTCCTCCCTGCCCAGCTTCAGCTCCGTGTCTTGGCCTGGGCCTGGCCTTTCCCCAGAATGGAGCCCACGATGTCCTGGTTTCCAGTAGTAGCCTGTTTGGGGTGCTGTATGTAAGGATCCCTGAGGTAGCGGCCAGAGCGGCAAGGCATCAGATTCCAGATCTGTTGCTTACTGTCTGTGTGACCTGGGGCCAGTGACATTACTATCCAGAGCCTCAGTTTTTTCATCTGCAGAGTGTGGTTGGGAAGTGCAGCTTCACCAGCAGGGCATGGCGACTCGATTGAATGAAACCCACGTAGCACCGGCCCAGTGTAAGTGTCTAAGAGGTGTTGCCCAGCCACTTAGGTCATTATGAACTCACCTCAGTTTCATCATAGGATATGGTTACTATTTGTACCTTTTAAGGGAAATAAGAAAACCCTAACTACTTATTCTTAGATTTTTCAAGACTGCTAAGTGCCTCTCCTACTTCTTCCTCCTGCTCTTTGCACCGTAACCACCATCTGCCTTCCTCGTGGTGTGTGAGACATTCCCTGTAACCAGATCAGTCGGTTGTGTGTTTGGTTGTCTGAGCTGGTATGTTTCAAATTCACCCTAAGCAAGAGATGTCTGTGGGTATCTCTGGGTGGACACAGGCGAGGTGGTATCAGGGCTAATGCCTGTGCACCCAGTGAGTAGTTCACAGAGACACCAACCACATGTCCAGGTGTGACCCTTTTTACATAGGAAGTTTCTGGACTCTGACAAGTGAAATGAATTCACCCAAGGCCACGCGGTTGGGAAGTGTAGAGGCCAGATTCGCACCTTTGATGCTGGAATGCAGTAGTGTGGACGTGGGAATTGGAAGGTGCCGATGTCACCAAGCCGTCACCAAAAGGCAGATCATATGGCCAGAATGCCACGGTGAGGGTTTGCACATTCCAAGGCACTAGGGAGCCATGCAGGGTCTGAGCAGAGGTACATGAAAGATCTATGGACTAAGTCTTCATTTGGGGTACCATGTGGGAAGAGTGGGGAGCAAGATGGCAGCTGGTACTGGTGAAGGATGCTGAGGCATGGACTAGGGCAATGGGCAGAGAAGAAAGAGAGGGACAGACTCCAGACTTGGCTAGCTAGACGCCAGAGCCAGGGAAAAAAGGACAGGTTCCTGCCTGGCTCCAGCATCTGGGTAGAAGGTAGGAGAGCAGGGCGGGGGTGGCTAGCAGATGTGACACTGGAGTCCCCCAGGTGAATAGACTTGTGCCACCCCATTTCAGGGGCCACATCAATAATTACATAGGGTGTTTTCTGTGAACTTTTGGGGGGGTTCAAAAAACCCATAACTTGCCTGCTCCGCAGGAATCATCACCCTATGTGTCCCAGTTAAGGGGCTCCCAAGCTCCCATTTCTGCGTCTTTCTCTCTCCTTTCTCTGCTTCCCTTCCTTCTGGCTCAGCAGATCCCCAGCTGTTTGCAGAACACATACCGTCCTTGCCAGTCTCCCCTCCTTTGTCCTTGTTTTGTCCTTTCCCAGCCACATGTGTCCAGGCCCTCCCTGAGCATCAGCTCTTGCAGCTCTGCAGCCTCCCCAGCTGCAGCCCCCACCAGGCTGCCCCTTCCCAGGACCCTGAACTTCCTGTGCATCATTTCATTTAATCCTCACCACCCCTCTCCACGGTTGGGAGAGCTCGAGGAAACTGAGGCTCAGAGAGTTGAGGTGACTCGCCTCAGATCACTCAGTAAGTGGAGCAGCTGGACGTGTGCCTGTACCTGCGGTACTGGCTGCCTGCTGAGCCTCAGCTCCTCCTCTGACCATGGGGGCAGTAGCACTTGCCCGCAGGGCCCTGGAGAGGATGAAACGCCGTATCTGTGACGGTACCAGGCCCAGCAGAGCCAGCGCACAGTAGGTGCTGAATTGATGGTCATGCCCATCCTCCTCTCTGCCTGTGCTGTCCCTCTCTGTGAAGTTGTTCCCTAGGGAGGACCACAGGGACCTAGGTGGGCAGCTGCAAACAAAGCCCCAAATGCCTCAAGGCCCCTGGCATGTCTGGGATGCTGGTCCTGATGGGAGCATGGTTCTGCCAGAGGTGCCTGCAGCACCCTCCTTCCAGACTGACCTTGCTGGGACAGCATCCCTTCTCTAGCTGCTGCCACATCTGGCTTTACCTGGAGAGACAGACCACTCCCATGAGGGCAGCCTGGCCAGCTGGTTATTATACTCCAGTCCACAGTGCAGCTGAGGGAAGTTACAGGGAGCAGGACGTGCATGAGCATGGCATGGGTGTGGCAAGGGCATCAGTGCACACACACGTGCCTCAGGGTACCTTGACAAACACCAAGATGAGTGCTGTACTCACACGGGTGCATGGACACCATGTCACATTTCTAGTCCCCCTTTGCCCTATGCTTGGGATGCCAGCCCTGCCCTCAGGGAACTCTTAAGCCCTCACCTGCAGGTATGTTGAGAAAGGGAGGACTGTGCAGTGATCCCCCAGCCCACTGCTCAGGATCATTACAGAGCAAGGCTAGGGAAGGGTGGGGATGGCTTCTCAGAGGAGGAAGTGCTTAAGCACCAGGAGTAGATGTTTGCTAAATGAGGAAGGAAGGAAAGGCACTGCAGACTTGAGGCTGGGGACACTCCTGCCAGGTTCAGAGATAGTCATCTGTCACTCCGGCAGATGGCATGAGGGAAGTGTGCATTTAGGAGAGGTGGCTGGGTCCATGATGAAAGACCAGGAACTGCCAAACTGCAGATCTTGGGTTTCTGAAAAATGTACCGATTAGATTGTCAGAGACGTGGAAGGGGAAGTGTCCCAGGAGGAGCGCTGTCTGAACAAAGGCAGGGGGTGGGAGCAACTGTGCTCAGAGGGAGGGTTCCAGACAGGAATACACGGACCTTCGGGAGAGAAGATGATATACTGGTCTCCAGGGCCCAGTGGACTCTACCAAAATCAGGAAAGGCACGCAGCTCGGCAGGTATTCCTGCCCCTGCTGCAATCTCCCCTCCCTGCACAGCCCGAGAGGAACAAAGGGACCAGCCGGTGCTTAAAGGAAGCCCCGTGCTCCGGCCGAGGCTCCTCCGTCTCACATCGGGGCGAACTTGGCACAAGGCCATTGCAGGAGAGCAAGGGGGCGGGCTGTGGCCTGTTTACTCCCCAAACAGGATTTCCTTCTGGTTTTGATGCGTACAAAAGGCACAAATCTGGAAGTAGGAAGCAGAACAGCCTCTAAAGCCCAGCTGTGGGCGGCTTGCCTTGGACTGGCCCCAGCAGAACATGGCCCACAGTTATGACTGGGCCTTCAAGGGAGGGGGCAGCTGGGACTGGTCACTGTTTCTGGGCACTGTACCCAGGTCTGTTGGAGGGGATCTGCCCTGACCTCTGCTCCATCTGCCTCTGCCCTGGATTAGGCCTCACTGACCCTCATCTGTCACTGCTACAATTGCCTTCTCCCCACCTCTGCTCCCAGATCCCAGTTGTCAGCAGCAGCCAGAGGGGTCTCCCTTGAGTGTCTACCCGACCCTGTCCCCTCCCTTCGTAAGGCCCTTCCATGGTCCCTGCGGTCCCCAAGATGGAGCCCAGGCTTGTCGACCTGGCATTTGAGCCCCCACCATCTGGCCTCTGTGCGCCCAGCAGGCGTCACAAGACCCCAGCCCACCCCTAGCCTGTACCCTACACCACCCGCAGAGGGGCCTCTCCAGGGAATCTGTGGTCTTGCAGCGGTTTGGAGCCTCCATGCTGTCACCCCACTATCTTCTTTGAATCTGCTGGTCTCGGTTCGGGGCTCAGGCAGACCAGTGATTGATGAAGAGAATGCATCAGTGTTGGTGTAACTGACTGCTGTGTCTCCACACTTCTTACCACTCCCTGCCTGCTGCAGTCATCAAGCCCTGTGGCCCCAAGCCTGGCTTAGGCGCCTCTTGTGCTCTCCCCCCACTCCGACAGCTCAACCACAGCGTTTTATGACAGGGCGTGTGTGCACGCATCTCCCCCACGGGCTCTGCTTCCCTGGAGGAAGGACCCGTATCTGGGTTCTCTCCTTGGCACCACCCAACACAGGCTGCAGCCAGCCTGTCCAAATGGATGGTCCCACTCCAGGACCAAGGCCAAGAAAATGAGCCAGGTGGGCCTCAGGGTCTGGAGTCTGCCCACAGTCCTCTTGGGCACTTACCCATAAGCTTATTGATGGATAAGGCGACCTAAAAGCTGGAGAGAGCAAGAAAGAAACTGGTGCCCAGGTTGTAAAAAAAGGGAGGTCAAGGATTACAAATGTGGACACATATGTGAGAACCTGCCAGCTCCCCCCAGAAAAAGGTGTGGGAAGCAGGCTGTGGGAGCTCTAGTCCTTGGGGACACGCTGCCTGCACCTCATTCTGAGCTGCCTGCTTCTGGGAGCCCAGCTGGGCCCCTGGGCCTTAATCTGGGCGGGAACCAACGGCTGGGGAAGGGACGCCTGCTGCTTCTCACCTCTTCCTCCTGCAGGGTCTCCTGCTTCTGGGAAGGCAACAGGCCCAGCAGGGCCACCTGACCTTTGGCATCTGCCTTGGACTGAGTTCTGTCTTTGCCATGTCACAGTCTTATGATGGGTCTCTTTACCACATGAGGCCTCCATCTCTGAGATGGGGACATTGATGTCACGTACTTCACAGCTTGTGTGCTCAAACACCCAGCGCCACTCCTGGATATGGTGGTGCCAGTTAGCAGCAGTCCCTCCCCCACCCCTGTGTGCCCATGGCCAGGACATCAGCCTGGCTGGGACAGGGTCCGATGGTGGGGAGAAGCAGGAGGGAACAGCCAGTCACACCCCAGAACCAGAGTCTACGGCCTCCACTGGGCAGTGTTTGAGCTGGACTTCAAAGGCCGAGGAGGATTTGATGCCAGGCCATTTCTTGCTGAGCAACTTTCGCAAACGAAGGCTGGAAATTTCCCAGCTGACTCCTGGTGTTGATCTGGAGTATGGGGTGGGCTTAAAGAGAGTCAGGGAAGTGTGGAAGGCCATGTATGAGAGCGGAGCCCACGGAAAGTACAAGCCTGTGCAGCTTGCAAATGTGGTTATTGTTCTGCACGGTTGCTTCACGCCGTGCTCCAGATGGACATTCACCATTCTATTCCTTGGGCCCCTCATATCAGTCTTGCTGGGTGGCGGCCACATGTTCTCAAGTTTGAAGACAAGAAATTAGGCCCAGGCAGGTCAAGGGTACCACCCAAAACCTCCTGTGAGAGCCCCATTCAGCTCCAGGCCTTGGGCTCTGCAGCTCTGGCTGTGCTAAGACGTAACTGCCTCCCTGCGTCTCCTCAGGTACAGAGACGGAGCTGATCTTCCCCACCCCCACCCACCCACCCCCGTTCCTAAGTCAGGAGTTCACCTGTGGACCTGCCAGGGCTTCCCAGATAAGGTCTGGGCCCTGAGCACTTCACAGGGGGCCGAACTGGAGCTCGGGCAGGGCGGGGGGGCCAGAGGGTCTGGGGCCAGGCAGGCGTGGGTGGTGGGGGTGCCCACACAACTGAGAGTGCCCCTCACCAGCCTCTCCCGCAGTTTGAAGGCTGCAGCAAGGCCTTCTCACGGCTGGAAAATCTCAAGATCCACCTGCGCAGCCACACAGGGGAGAAGCCGTACCTGTGCCAGCACCCGGGCTGCCAGAAGGCCTTCAGCAACTCCAGCGACCGTGCCAAGCACCAGCGCACCCACCTCGACACGGTAGGCAGCGGGCAGAGGCAAGGGATGGGGGCAGAGCCCCTGCCCCTGCCCTTCAGCCCCTCTGACACTCGGGCTAGGGTCATCTTGGTGAGGAGGGAGGGGGTTAGAAGTATTCCTGGCCTCTGTCCACCAGGTGGAACAGGAAGTGATTTTCTCTCTCCCAGTTGCAACAACCAAAAATGTCTCTGATCGTGGCCAAATATCCTGGGGCACCCCTAGTTGAGAACCACTGCTTTGGCCCGTGGGTGCCAGCCTAGCCCCAGACTCTGCACATCCACGTGGAGAAAGTGGGCTCACCCTCTGGTATCCTCTCCCCAGAGCCTGTCAGCCAGGCGCAGGGCAGGCTGTGACCTGCCCTCCCAGGTCTTCCTTGGAGACAGAGCAGAGGCTCTTCAGGGCCATTCTTTATCCCCTGAGGATGTAGGCAAGGAGTTGAGGTGGATTGCACATAAAACTCCAGTCTCCTGCAGCAGGGACTTGGGCCTCCAGACGCCCAGGTCTCTTTCCACCTCCCTTACCATGTTTGTGCCAGAGAGCAGCTAACCAGCAACATTAGCCCTGTGTTTGCCCACACATCGCCTCTACCCATGTGATTAATAGAGCACTCTCTCGATCACTCCCAGATCTCATACCAACCCTGCCATCAGGGGTCACTGACCAATTTGACAGATAAGGGGAGCGGGGCTCTGGGAGGTCCGTGCCTACTCATGATGGCAGAGCTGTTCCACGGGCCCTGCGTGAGAGAGCACGTGCCCCAGGAACACCCCAGCCCCATATGCAGCAGGAGATGGGGGGGTCTGCAGCCAGAGTCCACATCTGGGTACCAGGCCTGCTTCTGTGTTCTTCCTGCAGATTTGGGGGAACTCTGTGGGCTGGAGGGGCTGAGAGATCTGAGTGGCCGTCAGCCCAACCTGCTTAGTACACAGGGGAGGAAACAGAGGCCCAAGAGGGCCCCTGACCAAGGGTAAGTTGGACAGGACGGAGGTCAGAACTGAAAGGATACTGCCGAGCCATTTGCTGAGAAAACTGTGACCCAGAAAATATGGGTGGTGAGAGGGAGCAGAAAATAGCGGAGAAGTAATATCTCAGCCCTATGCCCCCACAGTATCACATATGCCACCCCCAGTCTAACCCTGTGACACCCCAAGGTAGAGACCAATGTCCCACTTTGTAACCAAACTGAGACTCAGAGACTGAGTTATTTGACTGTCTGTACCGGGTGCCTGATGAAGCTGGGATCCAACCCAGGGCTATCAGACTCCCAAGTCCTGTGCTCTTTGCTGGAACAGCTGGTGTGGCAGCCACCCTGGGGAGGGGAGCTGAGCAGAGAAGATGAAGGTAGCAAGGATGAGCCCTGTCCCCAGGCTGGCCCCGACTCCTTCTTCTCCCAGGCATCACTGTCAAGGTGGCACTGGGGATGAAGTAAGGAGCGGCTCTAATAAATCCCCCTGCCTCTGTGATCTTTTCAGGCCTCTGTACCCTCTCCCTGCCTGCTTCTTCCCTCCACCTCACTGCATGTCCTGGACCCAGCCCCAAATCAACAGCCCTCTGGCCCGTGCTTGGTGTATGAACAGAGCTCTGAGGCCAGAAGGAGCCTGCAGCATTATCGCAGTCCTTCATCTCCCCAAGAGGTCCCCAGGAGGCCAAGACCTACACCCCACTTGTCCCCAGCTCCCCATAGAAACACCACAGACAACTCCACGTTGCTAGGTTGCTGTGGAGCACCCGGCCCCAGAGGCCCATGGGGCAGGCCCCATGCTGTGTGACTCCATGTCCCCAGCTCCCCTCTGGCATCGAAGAACATGGAATTCTCTCCATGGACAGGAAAGTTTCTCTGAACAGACTGGAGAGGAGGAAGCCTGAGCTCTAACCCTGGTCCTTCCTCCAGTCCTGGAGGTCTGAGGTGTGACCTAAGAAGACCCCGTGCGCGGTCTGTGTGGCCTTTCCTGGCCTGTCCTTTTACTGACTCCATGCTGGCCAGATCCTGCTAGCTGCCCAGCTCCTGGTGTAGGTTTCAGTCCTGACTGCCCCAGACTCCCTGTGTGGACTTGAATAAGCCAGTGGCCTGCTCTGGCCTCAGTTTCCCCACTGGCATGATGGGGTGGGATGATAATCTCTCTCCTTGCATACTTTGCTGACCGTGGCAGGCTCGGGCAGGAGGGATATTCCAGCAGAGTCGTGTGAACACACTTACTTGCTCTGAGATCTTGGCCAAAACATCAACTTCAAGTTCTTCATCGGCAAAGTGGGGATGCTCCCCACGGGGTGCATGTGGCCCTCAGAGGAGATGGCGGGCAGCCAGTGCTGAGCAAAGCGCCCACATAGGCAGGGTGTTCAGCGAGGAGCTCTTCCCGGAGCAAGGTGGGGAGGAGAATCTTGGATGCTAACGGGAGTAAAGTCGCCCTGGCCTTGGCTCCTGAGCTCTAACTCCAGGCCTAGATTCTGGCTGCTGGCTGGGGACAGTCACAGGGTTTCCTGAGAGCTTCGGGGCAGCAGGGCCTGAGGAATGTTCTATCAGGTCAAGCCTTGGAGGAACAGACACAGAGATGGGCCTTGCTGCCTTGTTCCCAGGCAGGTGTGCATGCATGCACAGAGCCCTGATCATTCGCTTTTGACAAAAGCAGTGGATTTGTACCAGCGTCCAAGAGGGACAGGGTCTGGGGCTGGCTCAGGGGCAGGGCCCAGCGTGTGTTTGAGAGAAACTGGTGGGGCAGGCTGGGACGGGGGGACAGTCTGAGATGGGCCTTCAGCCCGCCCTCCCGTACCTTCCTTTCAGCCCAGGCAAGCTTCTCACCGCTCTCACTGTCTCTCTCTTTTTGCTCTCCTCCACCTCTCTAACCCGGCAGCCCTCCGAGGCAGCACCAAGGTATGGTCTTCCCTCTGCTTCCCCCACTATGAGGCCCCTGGGCTATGGTCACTTCTCCCTGGGTCCGAGGTCAGATGGCCTCTCAGTCTGGCAGTGACGCAGTTGCTTTGAAGTTTGGGGGCAGCTCCATGTGGGACACCCCTGTCCTTGGTACTTACTCTGAAAGGACTTATTTCCTCCACACTGTCTCTTGTCACTTGTAGGCCCAGGAGGGGCCAGAACCACTAGATGTGCTCAGAGGGAAACCTTGTGAACCTCAAGCCCCGGCAGCAATGAGTCTTGGGGAGGCCCCTTGAGAGATCAGAATTGAGGGCCAAGAGTGCCCTGCTCCAGGTCACTCTGAGACCTGGGATGAGTCAGGCAGGTCCCTCCCACAGTAGGAAAGGTCACAGAACTGACCTAGTAGCGCTGGTGGGTGGTGCCTTGGTGGGCAGCTCAGCCTGTGGAAGGAGATGGAGGATGGAGAAGGGCTTAGCAGGAGGTGACGGGCCTGTGGGTGGGACAGCAGGAGGCATACAGACTCAGGGGACTCTGAGGCCTAGAGGTAGCCTCTGTCCTGTGAGCACCAGGTGAGGGGTTTCCAGAAGGCCCGTGGTTGAGTGTGAGGGGAGGTAGGAGGCCCCGAGGGCAGGGTGGAAGCATAGGTGGGAATGCAGATAGTGGCGGTAGGAAGGATTTGGGGTCCACGCCCCATATTCTGGGTTAGCAGTGGGGATTGCAAGGAAGGGGCTTATCCACTCCCCACACAAAGGGCGCAACCCCCAACCTCCCTAAGCCTTTGTCTCTGAGATCCAGCTTGCTCCCTCCTTGACCCCCGTGGTTGCTGGGAGGAGGACCTGGTTTCATTGTGGCCCAGTGGGCAGTCGGGGGACTCTGGACACACCTGCGAGGTCTGGTCAGTTCCTACCAGGCTGGCCCAGTGCTGTGCTCTCTCCTCCTCTCCAGGACAGTCGCTGCACTTCCTTGCTGCTCTGTAGCTGTGGGACACAAAGGGTGGACTTTTATCAGAGCCAGGGCCTGAGCCTAGAAGAAGCCTCAGAACTAGGTTGGCTCTGCTTTGCAGAGGCAAAGTCAAGACTTAGGGAGAGGAGGTGACTCACCTGAGGTCCCAGTGTGGTGGCAAAAGGGAGACACAAACCCCTCATTCATTCCCAGACCACACCTGGGGGGAGCGCTGGCCGAGTCAGACCCTTCCTGTTCCTCAGACAGCCCCTCGCCCAGTCATCATCCCCACCAGGTCATTCAGAAGGACCTTGGCCCTGACGGTGGCCCCTTACTCACCCACCCTGTGCCTCTGATGTTATAGAAGCCGTACGCCTGCCAGATCCCTGGCTGCTCCAAACGCTACACGGACCCCAGCTCCCTCCGCAAGCATGTAAAGGCCCATTCAGCCAAAGAGCAGCAGGTGCGCAAGAAGGTAAGACAGCCCTCCTGGCCCGGCCGGCCCCTGCAGGCACCGCAGCCTCCGAGCTGCCCGTCAGAGTCAGGCCAGGTGCCCGCACTCCCTGTCCATGCAGCCACACCCTGGGAATGCCACTGTCCACTCGTCTGTCTGTCCTCCCACCAGGTCCCTGCGTGTATCTGCAGACCCACACCCCTTCCTTCCTCACCCCAGGCCAGCCAGCCAGCCATTTACTCCTCACATCACTCACCAGCTACCCTTCCCATCTGTCTGCTCACCCACCTTGGCTCGTGCAACAGACATTTGATGTCCAGCCTTGTGCTGCCTGTGGAAGAGGCAAAAATCAAAAAGCATGTCCCCACTCGCAGATGCCTGGCAGTGAGGGGCAGACAGAAACAGGTGATTCGCTATCCTAACAATGAAGAAGTGTGCAGAATAGCCAGGCGTGTTAGCCCTTCTGGGTGGGAGCAGGAGGGTCCATGAGGTGGGGTCCTGGGACATGGCTGCAGGTCAGGGGGGTCAGAGCTCCAGAGCCGACTCACCACTGCTGGCTCAGCGGCCCTGGGCAAGGGCCTTAGCAGCTGAGTGCTCAGGTTCCTCACTGAGGGGCAAGAAAGGACCTGCTTTATGCTGCTGTCCTGGGAGTAAATTAGTACATTTATGTTTCGGGTTTACTGCACCTGCCCAAATTTAAAAGCTCAGGACAGAAGCTGGTACATGTTTTTGTTCTGAGGAAGAACAAGTGCTGAGCAGGTGAATTCAGGTGTGAAGAGTATACCCCGAGAGTAACCAGTACTGAACAAGGACCGAAGCCTGAAACCTGCCCGTATGGGGACCAGTGGACACTGAGCACAATGTCTTGGGGCTGAGCAGCACGATGAGGAGAGGTGGCCTGGGCTCTGTCCCCACGTTGGTGGGTGCTCTTGAGGAGTCTTAATCAGAGAAGGGACCTATTAACTTCAGAGATGACTGGCTCCAGAGGCCATGTGGAGAATGTGTTGGGATTAGTGGGAGGGACATCTGAGGCAGGAAGGCCACCACGGGGAGCAGGAGAGATGCAGGGGTCAGCCTGAGGCACAGCAAGAAGGAGAAGGAGGGGCTGGCCAGACAGGGGCACCCTGCTCCAAACTCTGCCCCAGTGTCAGTCTGGAGCAGGGTGTTGGTGGCCTTCACCAGGACAGGGACTCCAAGAAGAGTCTGGAGGACAAAGCAGCAGGTTCTGTTTTGACGAGCAGTGAATGAGATCCAGGCCACCCAGGCCACAGTGGAAAGACAGGACCACAAGTGAGGGCAGAGCCCACCTGGCTGGGTGCAGTCCATGTCTGCTGAGGACCACCAGGGCCATGGCAGTGGGGGCCCTTGAGTGCCAGGGAGGGCATGGGAATGAAAGAGACTCCAGGGCCCAACAAGATTTCTGGAGCAGCCTCTGTACTCCAGGCACTGTGGTGTGAGCTGTGGGCACAGGCGTGAGACAGGCAGAGGTCTAAGGCTGCAGAAAGCCGACTGCTAAGTCACTGGGGTGAGCGGAGCAGTGGGGCACTGGCAGCAACCAGGCCTCAGTGGGAAGATGCGGGGAAGAGCCATCCAGGCCGGAACTTTGACTTCACCCTGCAGGAGAAAGCACAGCGAGCTCCCTGATGAAAATGCCCCTGCCGTGTTCACCCTGAGAGGGGAGAGGGGAGCTGGAACCCAGCTGCCTCCCTGGCTCAGGCACTGAACCTGGGCCTTCACATCCTATGTCTCGTTTAGTCCTCATAACACTAAGCGTTGGCCATATTTTTATTTCCATTTTAGAGATATGGAAACTGAGGCTCAGAGAGTTAACAAACTAGCCCAGAATCGTGCAACCTGGGAGTGACAGAACTGGGTCCCTTCCAAGCCCATCTGTCTCCAAGGCTTGAGCAGGGACACGGAATGGCCAAGGCTTCAGTAGGCTGGAGCTCCATGCCAGGGAGGCTTCTGTCCCAAGTGCAACAGTGCCCAAGGACCAGAGCCCTGCCCTGGTTTTCCCAGGCCCTGTGTTTGGTTCACACTGGGCCCCCAGGGACTTAGGGCAGCAGATCTGCAAACTTCCCAACAATAAGCATCCATTAAGAGCCATCGGGGATGATATATCTTTCTGGGTAAAGTGACCCTTGTATCATGACAACTCCTTGGCAGCCCCGCTCCATTTCAGAAAGAATTAGAAATGCTTTTCTTCCTTAATTCTCCTCTCCTGCTGCTCCTAATCCGATCGACATTGCGGTCTGCAAGAACATGCCTTGGTCTTCTTTTGCCAGAAACTTAATTTACATGGAAAACAGCTGCTGGGTCAGGGAGCTGAGAGCCCATCTTGAGGCTGGACAAGCCTTCCCCAGGCCTGGGTCCTGGCCTTTCTGGCCTGGAAGGATGGAAAACCCCTCAGGGCTGACTCTTAGCTGCTGTGTGACGTGGGACGAGGCTCTTGCCTTTTCTGGGTCTCATCTGGGTAGGACAAGCATTTGAACAAGCCCATCCACGTGCCTCCCCCCTCATCCCTCAATATCCTGAGGGCCCAGCCATCCCCATTCTGGCTCTGTCTGGGGAGGTGGCTCTGTCTGAGGTGACTGTTTTTGGAGACAACTAAAGGTTATTAGCTGAAGATTTGCTTGGGTTACTGGGAGCATCCCAACCAGGCTTGCTGTCAGCCAAGCAACCTCAAGTCCACGTACTGATCCATTCTGCCCACTGCAGGGTGACCAGATGGGGCTCAGCCAGCCTTGTACACAGCACTTCGCAAACTGTGTCCCCACCCATCTTCTCATTGCTGCTCATGGCTGCCTAGGGTGAGGTGTGACTGTTGCTGCTTATCACATGCAGGGTAGGCAAGATCCAGAGGGGTCAAGTAATCTGTCCAGCATCACACAGGAGTAAAAAGAGAAAGAAAGGGATTTGAACTGAGCCCTTCATCCCCTGAACTATCGGCACTGTAACTTTTACCCAGAAGGAAGAAACGTGGAATGTAGGAGATGAGGGAGGGAGGAGGGAGAGGCACTTTCTGCATGCTCACTGCATACCTACTGTGTGTCCGCTGCACACCTGCTGTGTGTCCACTGCATACTTACTGTGTGTCCACTGCATACCTAGTGTGTGTCCGCTGCTCACCTACTGTGTGTCCACTGCACACCTACTGTGTGTCCACTGCACATCTGCTGTGTGTCCACTGCACACCTGCTGTATGTCCGCTGCACACCTGCTGTGTGTCCACTGCACACCTGCTGTGTGTCCGCTGCATACTTACTTACTGTGTGTCCACTGCATACTTACTTACTATGTGTCCGCTGCATACCTGCTGTGTGTCCGCTGCATACCTCCTGTGTGTTCACTGCATACTTCCTGTGTGTCCGCTGCACACCTGCTGTGTGTTCACTGCATACTTACTGTGTGTCCACTGCATACCTGCTGTGTGTCCGCTGCATACTTACTTAGTGTGTGTCCGCTGCATACCTACTGTGTGTCCACACTTACTGTGTGTCTGCTGCACACCTGCTGTGTGTCCACTGCATACCTGCTGTGTGTCCGCTGCATACCTCCTGTGTGTCCGCTGCATACTTACTGTGTGTCCGCTGCATACCTGCTGTGTGTCCGCTGCATACCTGCTGCGTGCCTGCTACATTTCACTCCCATGCATCAGTTCACCAGGTGAATGCACTTACACACTTCCAGCCACCTCTGGGAAGCCACATGGCTGCATTTGGCTGGCCACCTCGATGTTTGTGCTGAGGCCAGGCCTCCTGCAGGCTGCTCCAGCAGGGACTGAGTGTGGCAGTCCCAGTAGGGACCCCAAGGCAGACTATTCCTAGGAGACCCAGGACTCCCCTGACTTCAACAGACTTTGGCCCCCAGAGTCCCTGATTGCCAGGCCAGTAAGGTCCCTCCCAGCCGCTTCCCCTCCCGGCCTTCCTTTCTGTCTCCCCACTTTTTCTCTTACAAGGTACATCCCCTATTAAAATCCTTGCATGTTGAATCCTATCTTACATCTGCTTCTCCAAGGCCCCAGCCTAACACGGTGTTCATAGTCTACATAATCAGCCCCATTTTACAGATGAGGAAACTGAGGCCTGGTGATAAGAAAGTTCTTGCCCTAGAGCTGCTGTGCCTCCCTCCCTGCCCCCTAAAGTGAGGGCTGTGGGTGGGCAGACGTTCTTCCACAGAGACCTTTCTCACTCTGGTCCCCAGCTCCACATGGGCCCTGATACAGAAGCCGATGTCCTGACCGAGTGTCTGGCCCTGCAGCAGCTCCATGTGGCCACACAGCTGGCGGCCAGTGACGGGAAGGGCGGCCGAGCCCTGGGCCAGGAGCTGCTCCCAGGTATGTGTGCAAGGAGGGAGGGCCAAGGGCATAGGAGCAGAATGGGCTCCAGGACAGCGGTGACGCTCCATAGGCAACCCTTGTCTGGAAGCAGCCACCTCTCGGCTGCTGGCTCCCTGTTTCAATCCACCTTCTCTGTGCTGCTCATGTAGCCAGGCAGGTGTTCCTTCACACTCGCCTGCGGCTCCCTGCTGCCTTAGGATGAAGCCTGCGCTCCTCAGCCTGGCCTCCAACACCGCATAGGGCCTGGGCCCCCCTGCCCCGGAGGCCTCCTGCCCTTCTTGACATTAGATGTCAATTAGATGCAGTCCCCTGAATACTCTCTGCTCCTTCTCATCCCCAGGCCACTGTCCACATCCTGCCTCCTTTAGGACCCACCTCCTGGATCCTTCCTGTTTCCCCTAAGTCCCCCCCACCAGACTGTGAGTTCCTCCAGGACAAGGCCTCCTCCCAGAGTCACTGGCACCCAACATGGGGACATACGTGGAGCAGGGCTAGGTGAAGGTTTGGCCCTGCACCAAGCATGATGAGGAGAGGCCGTGGTGCCCTGGGGGTGATCCCTGGTCCTTCCTGATGGTGAGTGCTGCAAGCATGACCCGCATGGAGGGCCCACCTTCAGGGAAAGTCCATTCCGCCCCTGGCCTCAGCTTGAAGTGCTTCTTTTTTTTGAGACAGAGCCTCAAGCTGTCACCCTGGGTAGAGTGCTATGGCACTCACGGCTCACAGCAACCTCCAATTCCTGGGCTCAAGCGAGTCTCTTGCCTCCGCCTCCAAAGTAGCTGGACTTTGCTCAGACAGGCCCACAAGAGCAGGGACACCCAGGAGGACGGGCGCAGTGCAGGAGGGGGTCACACGCTCCCTCTCCAGCTAGAGGACCCTTGGTGTGGGCTGCTTCTCACAGGGTCAGAACTGCTAAAATGGTGGGCCTGGAAGGGACCCTGGGGCTGATCTAGCCTGGGGATGAAGCTATCAAAGGCCAGCTCCAAGTGACAGGCAGTGACAGCTTAGAGCTCTGTGTTGAGGATTCTGAAATAACAGCTGACTAGCAATGCTGCCCCCAGGACAAGGCTGTGCACCCACCGTTTCTACCTCCAGGGAACTCAGCCTGGAGAAGAATTTCCCCAAGGTCATACAGAGAAGTCAGCAGCCGGTCTAGGGCGCAAGTCTGTACTCCTGAATGGCAGTCTAAAGCTGTCCCAGGGAGAAGGAGCAAGGCCAGCAATAACCATCCCTTTAGCCCCTGCCTGGGCCAGTTGCATTATGTAAAGACATCATCTAGAGTTTCTAGACCAAGCGATTCCCCAGCCACCCCGTGCGGAGGTGCGGAGGTGTCAGACCTGTGCCACAGATGAGAAACAGAATCTGCTGAGACACCTTCACAGACTGGGGGCCTCAAAGGTAATGCCATACCTGCTGGGACCTGCCATGCTTGCCCAGTGACAGCGAGTCAATCATGTGTTCCCTCCTTTGAGCCTCAGTTTCCCTCACAGACCTCCCATGCGAACACATGTGACTGTGGATGTGATCACTTATAGGAACCGTAGGTGCCTTTTATTTTACCATCATGACTGTTGTTACAAGAAGAGTAACGATTTACTCATCCCTTATACAAAATGCAGCAGCCAACGTTTATTAAGTACCAGGAGGTGCTCGGGGACTGAGGGTGTGTATGGTAACTACAGGGACCCTACCGTGGTAAGGTACATGCTGGCTATGGCCCCAAGTGGCAGAGATAGGAGTTAACCCAAGTCATCTAGCGGCTGACTGTGCTCTTAACCAGATCGTCTACTGGCCCCTGTTGCTAACGCCACTCCTCCTCCACACGGCGTCCCTATTGCATGTCCCCTGTGTTGGCTATTGTCCTCAAGCTTCCACCAGGGAAAACCAGGAGCCCTGGGCTCCCCAAACTTCAACCCAGCAGGTTCTCCCGCAAGCGCAGGGCAGACAGCTGGCGGAGGCGCAGTTGGGAACAGATGTTAGGGCCAGAGGTGAAGCACTCACAGCTGATGATTGATGACACTGCCTTACAGCCTGCAGTAGTGCATTTGGGGTGAGCCCGTCAGGCTCCATGGCATCCCCAGTTCTGCCCCTTGCAGTCTGATAATTCCTTCATTCCCCCCAGCGTTCATCTCCGTGGTCCACATCCCTCCTTCACCTACTGGGTCGACCACCATGTGTCCGTTCTCAGGGGAGGGCACGGTACAGGCAGGGACCCAGAGCCAGGGAGGGCAGAGGAGAGCAGGGTTAGAAGAGTCCAGAACAGAGGGGTGAGGGCGAAGCAGGAGCCGGAGAGGGAGACATCAGGGTTTCCTTGTCTGGTTACAGGAAACTCCTCTGCGCTTATCTCACGGGAGGCACTGCTCTCTTCTTCTGGGAAGCCCTGGGGGCATATCTGGAGCCCTCCCTTAGCAGACCCAGGGTAACATGATTGGCAGTGAGGACGTGGGCAGCCTGAGGTCGGCGTGGCTGAGGGAGTGGAAGCGGGATTTATCAGGGTTCCAGGCCTTCCCAGCTGTCAGGTCTCCAAATTGGTTCAAGGTGGCAGGTGAGGAGAGGCTAAGGAGAGCCTCCCCCAATCCAGGGAGGGCCGTGTGACCACAGGAGGCACTGGCTGGGGATACATGGTACTGGCCTTAGGAGAGAAAAGGAGGGCAAGGACCAGGGCTGAGAGCTGAAGGGTGCGTGAGAGCCTGTCTGGAACCCAGTTCCCTAGCCAGATGTCCAGACCATGACCTGAGCAAGAGGCCACATCAATTCCTGGCCCTGGCCTCAAATGGACTCTCTCTCTACTGCTTGGAAGACAGGCCTGATCAGCTGCCCACTCTATGACTTTGGACATGTTACTTAAATTGTGAAGATTTAGTTTCTTCATCCTAAAATGGGACCGTATTATCTCCCCCATTGACAGTTGTCAAGATGGTTAAACTAGATAATGTGGAGAAAGAGCTTGGCACAGAGTGTATTCTTAGTTGACAGTAATTATTGTTGTAAGAGTAGAATTTCACCTAATATAACATAGGATGCTGGCTTCTCTGACTCCAGGCCAGGGGCTGCAAACCATTTGGTCTCATAGGCACGTGGAGGTTATTTGGGGCTGTTGTTTTTTGCTTTCTAACAGTTTCAACATAAAGGCCTTTGCAGGACATAATCTCTCCACTTTGCCACAGTCCTTGCTGCTTCCTATTGTTAATCCCTGAAACTCCACGTATTTTGTTCCCTGCCTAAGTTTACAGCCCCTGCTGCAACCCTGCTCCGTTGCTCGTAGCCTCCTAAATTGCAGGCCTGGGCCAGAGAGGTCAACCTGGGATGAGCTAGACCTTGGGAATCTGACAGCCAAGAAGGTATATACAACTCCTCCCTCACCCTATCCGAGGAAGGATCTGGTGCATGCTCGAATTGTTCCTCATGGTGTGATGGAGAGCATCAGGCCGGGATCCATGATAACCAGAGCAATATTCCAAATGTCACAGCTGGCCCAAGGTGGGCACTGGTCAGGGCGGGCACTGTGTCAGTGCACCTCTGGGCACAGCTCCTAGCCCACAGAGTCCTCCCAGGGCATCCACTTGATACATTGATTTCAGGGGAAATGATGTCAATTTCTATTAAAGTTAAACTTGGCCAGACTGAGGAAAGGCGGCAACATCCTCCCCGTTTTTTCCGAAATAATAGGGAATTTCAAAAATTTCTTCCCAGGCTCTAGTCCCAGAGTAGGCTTTTATTCTCCCCTATGATTTGGGTTCATTAGTGAAGGCATGTGGGGAGTGTTGGCCTCACCAACTCCCAAACCCACAATTGGGACCCTGGAGCAACATCTGACTCTAATCTTGAGCCCTCCCCATTGACTTGTTAAACGGCCTGTCTTCTTAACAACGATAAGAAGTTTAACAGAAGTAAGATGTGGTAAAAGTTGGTATCCCCCTGCAGGTGCCTTCTGAAAGTTTAGCATCTCAGCTAGAGCCCGGCTGACTCGACTGCTCAGCAGGGACCCTTGTGGAGCACACCACCTGTACACATCCGTGGCAGCCCTCTCAGAGGTCTTCCAAGTCAGCCTGCCACCCAACTAGTGCGCTCCTCTCTTTTTGGAATCCTTCACCGTGGACACCCAGTCTCTGCTTGCACACGCCTGGAGGAGGATAGTTACTCTACCCAAAGGCAGAGCGTCGGCCTATCGCAGCATTGCCTGTTAGAAGGCACTGCCAGCCCCTGAGCTGGTGTCTGCCTCTCTCAAGCTTCCCTCCATTCCAGGGTCCCCATCTGCTTCTGGGATGATACAGAATAAGCCCCCTTTTTCCCAGAGGAACCTCACAGAGATTCGGAGCACCTGTTCCACACGTGCCCTACCCCCATACATACACAGGGCATGTCCACCCACGCCTCTGGCAGGGCCTTGCAGTCCACCTCTGCTATCAGGCTGGGCCCCAGCCCTGGACACAGCCCTTTAGCCAAGACTGACCTGAGCAGCATGGAGCCATCACCTCCCTTATTTGGGTGCTTAAACTTTTATTAATACAACCTTGCTTATTTTCCTTGTCTGTCTCCATAATCAGGCACACACAGCTCCTGGGCTGTCCGCAATCATCTCTAGGGAGTGGCCAAAGCCCAGTAACATTTGTTTGATTCTCTACAGATGTGTATCCCGGCGCCATCACCTCCCATAATGGGATTGTATCGGGCATCCTGCCCCCCACACACGATGTCCCTTCCCGGCATCACCCACTGGATGCCACCACCGGTTCCCACCACCATCTGTCCCCTCTGCCCATGGCCGAGAGCACCAGGGACGGGTACGTACATCACACCAAGCCAGTCCTCCTTCAGGGGCAGCAAGTGGGCACCTGCGTGGGAGGGAGGCAAGTGCCCCATACACTATCTGGTTGTTTTATTTATTTATTTATTTGTTTGTTTAGTCAAAACAGAGTTCTACCCTATGCCCTGAGCAGAGTGCAGTGGTGTTGAAGCTCACTGCAACCTCAGACTCCAGCTATGGGCATCCTGCTGCCCCAGCCTCCGAAGCCGCTGGGATTATAGGAGCTTGCTGCAGCACCCGGCTGGGGTTTTCCGTTTTTTTCATGAGTCAGGGTCTCACTCTGGCTCAGATAAGCCTCAAACTCCTGAGCTCAAGCAATCCTCCTGCCTCAGCCTCCCACAGTGCTGGGATTAGAGGCGTGAGCCACCATGCCTGGCATATCTGGTTGTTAGTAATAATGAAAATAGCCAACAGTTATGGGGTACTTATGCACATGGCACTGTGAACGCTTTCTGTGCACAGTTCACCGGAGCCTCCCTAGGAGAGCCATAACCCTAAGAGATGGACAGTGCTAGCGCCCAGGCTGCCCAGTGCATCCTTTCATGTACCCTCTTCTACCGCAAGGGACCCTGGGAATATGCTGTGCTCCCCACCCAACCGCAGGCCTTCTTGGGGCTCTTTCTGCCTTTTTCTTGGCTCATCCAGCAAGTGGTGAGTGGACTGCCCACTGCCCACTCCAGAGGTGCTGGCCGGGGCCTCGCCTTGCCTCCATCTCTGGCCGCTGTAGCTGTAGCCATTGCCCGGTCTTCTGGGGCTGTCTGGGGAGCCCTGACTACAGGATCACTGCAGAGAGGGCAGCCTTTGCCTGGATTCAATGTGGTTCTCATTGTGGCCACTGGAGTGGGTGGAAAGGGTAGACGTGTTAATTGCTGGTCGCTAATGCTATACTGGGTTGGTTGCTTGGTTTTCCTTACAAATGAGCAGGCAGAGGCATCCCAGCCCACCACCTGCCTTCCCTGCCTTTTCTGTTTGACACCAGCAGTGCCTCAAACGTGTCCCCCAAGGCCTAACCCCAGCACTTTCCTCCTTGCCTGCTTTTCCTCTCACAGGCTGTAGCCTTGGCCCTGGCGTACCTGCATCTGGGGCTAGTCTGGCTTTGTCACCAGGTTTGTGGCCCCTTGCTCTTACCTGGGCTCCTCCTCCCATCCATCTATCCATGCATTCACTCAGTTATGGAGACCCTGTGGGCAGGCCCCAGGCCCACTGTGAGAAGGAGGCACACAGGCCAGAAGAAATCCAGGGGGGAGGTGTCAGGGAAGACTTCCTGAAGGAAGTGAGGCAGGAGTCAGGCGAGTGGAGAGGCTGGGAGGAAGGAAGGGGCAGCACGGATGAAGGCAGCCTGGGAAGAGCCTGGTGTGTTCCACGTCCTGTGGGGTGATGGGTCTCCAGGGCCCAATCACAGGCCTGGGATAGGACTCCATCCTGATGGGTTATGACAGTGACTTGGTCAGGTGTGGGTATGAGGCCGCCCGGCCTGTGGCACAGGGCTGGGTTGCAGGACACAGGATGGAGCATGCGGTGCCAGATGACTTCCTGAGCCACGGCCAGATGCAGGGTGGGAGGAGCACCGGAGGGCGATGGTGACACAGAACAAGCAGGAGTCGGGAAGCCCTGGCCAGATGGGGACGGGGGGCATCTGGGATGAGCCTGGTGTATATGGGGACTGTTCTCAGAGGAGGGGAAGATTGTGGCTGCAATGTGGGCAGAGGGTCCCAAAGACACAGCTGGAACAGGCTACACGGTGACCAGAAGACCAGTCCCTCAAGCCTCCATTTCTTCCTCTGTAAAAGACATCAAAAAACTCCTCCTCTAGGAAGGTAGTGAGGATCAACTACACGTGCTCGACACTGCATGTGTCACCTGGTACTCGTTCCACTGACACTGGCCCCTGCTCCTACCTACCCACCTGCCTGTTTACCTACCAGCCAGCCCCCAAACATCTCCAACCAAAGGAAAATAAACCACCGAGAATTTCCCCGGCTCAGGCCTGTGCACTCAGCTCTGCCTTGCTCGTCACATGCCTGCTGCCTGCATAAGTGCCCAGCCAGAGTTCCTGCAGTGAGAGGCAGAGTGACAAGATGGGGCCCCCAACCTGCCAGCCCACCTTGCTGCCTGCAGGAGCAAGGCCCCAAGTCACCAGCTCCTCCAGCCACAGGAGAGCAGGGCCCTCATTCCTGGTACCAGGCCTAGGCCCAGCTTGAATGGGTTTCTTTTTTCATCCCTTGAGAAGAGAGCACGGGGGAAAGGCCTTCAGCCATCTTCCTGCCAAAGTCAACAGGGAACGGCCACTCGTGGCTCCCCAGTGGTTTGCTGGGACGTTTAAATAGCTTGACAGAATTATCTGATTCACTCAAAATATGCTAAGAGGGCCTGACTTCATGACCAAATTTATTTACCCTGGCTCAGAGGAGACGCTGAATAGGGTATTTTTTTTCCCAGCCCTGTGCGAGGTATGAAGCTCTCAGCCTGCCAGGCCAATGAGGTTTTATAATAATTTTTATAGGTTCCAATTGAAGCAAAAATATTTGATTTAGGAATCATTTGCATGACTCAGAAGAGGAGCTCCAGAGGATCTTTTTTTCCTTTTAAAGAGCTCAGGTAGAGCAACACAGCCTCAGCCTTCGTGTCTGCTGCGGATAGAGGCGTGTTCTGTTTAATTTCACTGGCTGTGAAGGTGGCAAATGTGGATTTATGGCAGGGTTGAGACGGGGCAAACAAACTTGGAAAATGCGTGCGTTTCTCCTTCAGATCTGGTTCTCCTTAATTCTGCAATGCTGTTAATCTCTGGGTTTTGTAGTTGAGAGGTTCAGAAACCCATTTGTTAGTGTTATCGGTCGTCCGCCATGTGCCAGGCCCAGTGCTGGCTACGTAGTGACTGAGAGGGGCCGAGACTGCAGAGAGTCCTGGAGGAGGTGGCTGGAGGGAAACCAGGGGATAGCAGGGTCTGAGCTGCCCCTAGATGGGATGGGACTAAGGCAGGCACCCTGCAGCAGGCCTGAAGGAAGGAGGGCTGGCTCCCCTGGCTGTGTCTCAGCCCAGCTTTGGCCGGGAGACCTGGCATTGAGTGCTCATAGCACGTGCACAGCCCTCCACAGTTTGTCGCGCAGAAACAGACCTGCCCACCTGATGACTTTGCCATACAGACATAAAAGTAATGGGGATAATCACGATTCATTCCCTGGGTAGTCAGGCATCATGGCTCACACCTATAATCCTGGTACTCTTGGGGGCCGAGGTGGAAGGGTCTCCTGAGCTCAGGAATTTGAGACCAGCCTGAGCAAGAGCGAAACTGACCCCATCTCTAGTAAAACTAGAAAAAGTAGCCGGACATTGTGGTGGGCACCTGTAGTCCCAGCTGCTTGGGAGGCTGAGGCAAGAAGATCACTTGAACCCAAGAGTTTGAGGTTACTGTGAGCTATGACACCATGGCACTTGACCCAGGGAGATAGAATGAGGCTCTGTCTCAAAAAAAAAAAAAAAAAAAAAAATTAAAAACGTGACATGTACCTATAGTGTGTTAGTTGCTAGGCCAGGAGTTCAGCATGGAGGACCATTTCCCCTGCCCCCAGCAAGCTCACAGTAATGGGGACCCCCTCCCCAATACAGCACAGCAGAGGGTCAGTGACAGCGGGTTGCCCAGGCTGGAGGAAGCAGAGGGGAACCTAGCCCAGCAGCAGACCTGGAGCCCTGGCCTCTCTCCACATCTCCTTTCTCCATTTCCAGAGAGTCCTCACCTCAGAAAGGGACACTGATCTGTCTGCTGACACCTCATGTGTCAGTGCCACTGCTGACATATGCCTGGCTTGACCAGGTCACCTGGAGCTGTTCCATTGGACTTGCTGTTGTATATTTTAATGTGGATGGTCCAAATCCAAACAAGAAAATAGACTCCAAGCTCTTACTCTGTCCCTCTTTTTTCGATACAGAAAGGTTTTATAGGCTATGAGCCTCCACCTGGTCCCAAGAGCCCCCAACCTCAACTGACCCCAGAGTTATTTTATTCCCTGAGGAATAGGACCCCAAAGGCTTAGGAGGGCAGCACAAGGAGGGAGCCTCCCCCATAGCCATGTTCAGTCCAGCTAGGTGTCCACTCGGCAGGGCTGGGCTCAGGGGACTGCAGAAAGCTCTCATGGGCTTCCAGGGAGCACAGCTTTGAGCCCACATCCCCTCAGGATCTGTACGACTGTACATAGTGAGCTTCCTATCACAGGAGATCGCAGGTGGAGGAGAGATAGCCAGGAATGGAGAGCCACCTGCTAGTTTTTCTTCCCTTCATCTTGGCAACATGATGATGATAGATGGCTAAGAATGTCCTCCTGGGTGCTTTCTCTGCATTGCTTTAATTTTAGCCACACGGTAATTCGTAAGGTGAGTGCTGCATGGCCAAGAGCAACTTGGATGCAAGAACACCTATGTGGTGGAGGCCTGGGACGAGGCCCTGCTCCATGAAGGGTGACTGTCCGTGGTGTGGACTATTCGGGGCTTCTCCCAGAAGGCTAGCCCTGCAGGGGCAGCTGGGTTTAGCTCTCAGTAGTGAGAACTGGAGTGTGCCAGCTGGGTGCATGCGGCCCCTAAAGGAAACCAAGGCTCAGAGACACCAGGCAGTTTGCCCAAAGTTGCTTAGCCAGTGAGAGTAGTTAGGGGTCTGAACATAGTTCTGTTGACTGCAGAGGTCACGTTTACTACCTCCGTTCCTTACTGGCTATCAAGCCTAAATACCAGATTCTAACACTTACAGGGTTTTCAGATTTATATTTGAGCATAATCCGAAACCAAAGCTTCCTCTTCTAACTGCCTCCCTGTAGTCAGAGCAGCTCAACTAGTGAGCTTCCCGCTGCTGGAGGGGTGCGGGCAGCGCCAGCCCTTTCCCTGCTGACGGCCGTCTCTGTTCTCTCCAGGTTGGGGCCTGGCCTCCTCTCCCACGTGGTCGGCTCCCTGAAGGGACTCGGGCCACCACCTCTGCCACCATCCTCCCAGAGCCATTCCCCTGGGGGCCAGCCCTTCTCCACACTCCCCAGCAAGCCATCCTACCCGCCGTTCCAGAGCCCTCCGCCCCCGCCTCTGCCCAGCCCACAAGGTAAGCTCTGCTGGGGGTTACTCAGGGACCCCTCTGGAATGAGACACTAGCCTGGGGGAGGCACATAGCTACTGAGAGAATGACAGGTTAGGCACTGAGGGCCATGTTGGGAGAAGCTGGGAGACAGACGACCTAAAAGGCCCAGCCAAGGGCTCATCCTGGAGGAAATTGGTTCAGAAAGTGAGGGAGAGTTTGTTTCATGGGCAAGGTGTACAGGGTACGTTCAGCATCGGCAGCAGGGGTGAGGGATGGGGAATGCTGGGCCTGAGTATGGGAGGAGTAGGAGAGCCACACTCTCCCTCCAAGCGCTGGCGATAGTCACTGCAAATCACTCAGCCTCCGTTGGCCTACCCACCACGCCATGCAGGGCAGAGCTGAGAAAGGGGCCTCAGACTGTTCATACCCTGCTCTCTCCTCTCCATCAGCCCATGCTGCCTGGACAGGACAGTGAGGACATCCCCTGCCTGCCCTGGGTGGTTTCCCTCTGTTCACGCAGCCCCTGCCACCTCCTTCTGCAGGCTACCAGGGCAGTTTCCACTCCATCCAGAACTGCTTCCCCTATGGTGACTGCTACCGGACAACTGAGCCAGCAGCCAGCGGGGATGGATTGGCCGGGGAGGCCCACGGTTTCAACCCCCTGCGGCCCAACGGCTACCACAGCCTTAATGCACCTTTGCCTGCCACAGGTGAGCCCTGCCTGCCGCCTCCCCGCCCTGAGTGCCCACTGAGGCCCAGCCCCGTGCTGGGTACTTTATGCACGTTATCCTGCATCCTGTGGACAGCCCATGAGGTAGGTTCATCCCTGCTTTGTGGAGAGGGAAAGAGGCTCAGAGAGGCCCCAGGACCCGCAGAACTGGGAGCGGCCCCCTGCCTGTGAAGTCAGCGTACGTTCCACAGCTTCACATGGCTTAGATGTGTCTGGACCTGATGGGTCTCTGAAGACTCAGGCTGGGAGCTGCTGGTCCAATCAGTGCTTCACTCTGAATATTTCCTGAATATGAACCTGCTGTGTGCTGGGCACAGGCCTAGGCCCTGGGGATGTCTCAGGGAACAAGATGCACTAATCTCAATTTAACAGACGAGAGGGTCGGGCACCGTGGCTCATGCCTGTAATCCTGGGAGGCTGAGGCAGGCGGATTGGTTGAACTCGGGAGTTCATGACCAGCCTGAGCAAGAGCAAGACCCCTGTCTCTACTAAAAAAAAAAAAAAAAACTAGCTGGGCATTTTGGCAGGTACCTGTAGTCCCAGCTACCTGGGAGGGTGAGGCAGGAGGATCATGTGAGCCCAGGAATTTGAGGTTGCTGTAAGGTAGGACACCACTCTCCCCAGGGCAATGGAGTGAGACTGTCTCAAAAGAAAAAAAAGGAATAAGGAGACTCAGTGGGGTCAGTTACTGGAGTTGCTTGTTCCTGGGTGCACCTATGCTCCTGGGTGCTTTATCTGCATTGCTTTAATTTAGCCACACCATAACTCACGCTGCCCTGCAGGGCCAGATGCCAGTGTTCCCCAGGTGATGCCCTGGCTTGGGCAGAGAGGCCCGGTGAGAGGGGCAGGTTCCACACAGCCCAGGGTGGCATCAGGCTCAGCCCAGCAGTTAGGCCTCATCTGGCCCATGGCTACAGTCTCCCCTCATGCATCCAGTGTGCCTGAGCATGTAGGGTGGCTCAGGTGGCTCTGGGCAGTACGAACCCCCGGGAGTATATAAGGAGCTTTCAGGGCCCACGCTCTCATGTCTGCTCATGTGTACTCATGTCACACCTGTGCTGGTGTCCATGCACCCCAGTCTGTGTGCACATGTAACCCACTCCATGACTCCTGTCTGTCTGCACAGACATGTGTGTGCATGTGTGGGATGAGCTGCCTCAGGGGAGCGTGCTCGTGCATACGAGCATGCCTGCGTTCAGCTGCAGCGTCTGTGTGTGTATGTGTGATAGACATGTGTGCATGGGCCCCCTGCACCAGGGTGGGGCGGTTCTTTTGGCCTTCCTTCTCCCCAGAGCCCATTTCAGACCTAACTCAGCTGCCCACACCTCTATCAATCCAAGAACAGTACAGCATTAATTCAGACTGTGGCAGGCAAGGCTTACCTGCCTTGGACCACACAAGCTCATGGCAGCAGCTCTGCTAGGTAACCCTACCTCGGAGACAGCACGTCCTGGGGAAGAGCTGAGCATCTACGGAGCCAGAGGGACCTGGGTTCAAGTCTCAGCTCCCCCTACTTACTGGCAGTGTGAGCTCAGGCAAGTGTCTTAACCTCTCTGAGCTGTCTTCTCAGCTGTAAAATGGGATCATGAATCCTCCCTCATGGGATCATCGTGAAGTTTAAGTGAGATAAACTTAGTACCTGCCCAGGAAATTTTGTTTCCCTTCTTTGGGTTTCTTGAGTCTCCTGGGGAGGTGGAAACTGAAGAATTCAGGATGAACAGAGTCCTTCTGCCAGGATGGGACTGAGCCCTGCCAACTATGCTACTCCCAGCCCCACCCTTCCCCACCCCCACAGTCCGCCCTGAGTGACAGACCCGCCCAAGTCAGCCAGTGTCTCCCCCAGTGCCCTGGGCCCCCTGGATGTGCAAGGCCTAGGATGCCTCCCAAGCCGCCTCCCCACCCCAGCACTCAGCTCCCCATCTTCTACAGCAGAGAGCTCAGAGCTGACCCGTCTGAGGGGACACAGTGAGGACATCCTGGCAGGCAGGTGGGCCTGGGAGCTGGGAAGCCCCACTATCCTCCAGCCCTGACCCTCTCTCACATACCCACAGGCTACGAGGCCCTAGCAGAAGCCTCATGCCCCACAGCACTGCCACCACAGTCGTCTGAAGATGTGGTGTCCAGTTGCCCCGAGGACTGTGGCTTCTTCCCCAATGGGGCTTTTGACCACTGCCTGGGCCACATCCCCTCCATCTACACGGACACCTGAAGGAGGCCCCGCCCACACCCACACCTGCCTGCCCTGCGCTGCAGAGCCGCCCCACCCACTGGCCTTCTGCTCCCACGCCACCAGTGCAACGCGTTGCTGCAGTGGCACTCAGCACTGCCCAGGGAGCCATCGCCCCACTGGAGCTGGCGCTCAGAGCTGCCCGCCGGGACCCGTGGCCCTGTGACAGTCCTCGAGTGTATCTTCCCGTTTCTCACCCCAGTGGTTTTGAAATCACGGACCTCGTGTATGTAAAATGTACAGAACTTGTTTTCCATTCCCCTGCCAGTTTTATATTTTTGGTTTTACAAGAAAAATTAAAAACTGGAAATGAGATGTGGGGCCTGGTTCTGCTTTGTGACTCAGCTGTGATCCGGGGAGCCTTGGAAGAGCGTAACAAGGAGCCGGTGTGTGTTCAGGACTAAGGAGGCCGTGTGGAAACCAGCTTGGGCCCTCGGTTCCAACCATGGGGACGGGGACTGTCCCATCACGGGCCCACATGCGCTGTGGTCCTTACAGACTCCAGCAGTAGTCTGGGGACAACGCCACAAGGTAGGCTCATCCCACTGGTAGGTGAGCAGACTGAGGCCTAAATCGGACCCAGATCACCTGACTCAGACCTCTGCCTGCTGCACCGGCTCCTCAGCTGGGGCGAAAATGAGCTTCCAATCTGGTGCCTTGCTTTGTGTCAACAGTGAACTCCATGGGGGGCAGGCAGGTCTTGCAGGGACAGAGGAAAGACCAGGGCAAAGGCAGGTCCTGGAGACCAGCGGGGGCAGGTAGCATCCTTTGTCCAGGGAGCCCCACACTCACCCTGGGGGGCCGAGGCACGCATGGATCAGTCTTCCTCCCCTCCTGGTCTCCCCAGCATCCAGCACTGGCCTGTGCAGACCTGGACAGTGGCCTGCATCTTGGGGTGTCACCCTGAAGTTCTCCTGATAAAGAGATCAAGGAAAATTCCTGGCTGTCCCTGCTGAAGGGAAACCATTGAGGTCACATTGACTGCCCTCCCCCATCCTCCTCCAGCTCCTGGAGACAGTCCTAGGGAGGGCTTCTTATCCCCTGGTGGGGGGTAGCTTTCACACTCAGGTTCAAGGGATGCCTTTTTGAACTTCAGGCCAAGGTCAGCAAAGATCTAGTCAGCCTCCTCCTTTGTAGAGCAGGAAACTAAGGCCAGGCAGTGACAGAACCTGTGATGTGTCCCTGGTCCCTCCCCCATCATCTAGGGACGCTTCAATCACACCTGACCACAGGAGTAGCTGTTGTGTGCACCCCGTGGGTTCTTCAGCTCACTGACTACTCCCAAGAGCCCCTGAGGAGGGTCCTGTGTGTCACCCAGATGTACATCCCACCCAGGGCCAACCCTGAGGAGCCCCTGAGTGTGACTCTGGAGATGGCACCTGCTGCTCTCTGGCTTCAGCCTGGGAGGGAGGGTGGGAGAGAGGGCCCCTGGGTGGCTGTGTCCTCCACTGGAGGTCTCAGCTCTATTCAAGCTTCCTGCCCCCCTCCTCAGGTATGTAGTGGGTTTGGGGCACCTGTCCACCTGCTGGGCACAGCCTCTTCATCAAACTCTTCTCAATTGGTCCAGTCTGGCAGGGGCTGTCTTCCCTGCCAGGACAGGATGCAGGGGCTGAGGGTGGTGAGGTTGAGTGACTTGTCCGTGTGACACAGCCAGCAAGGGGTCGCGGTGGGGTTCCAACCTGAGCGTCAGGCTGCAGGGCCACACTCTCACCCACCGCACCCCCCTGGGGGCTTGGGACTGACCCAATGTCACACAGCATGTCAGGGACCCTGGCTCCCACCCAAGGCCCTCTCAAGCCCCCGTCCCTGCCCTCGTTGATTTTATGGAACTAATTAGGCTGTGGCAAAATTCCTCGAACAGGGATGCTCGGGAATGAGTACTGCATGTCACTGTAAATACTTAATCCACTCCAGATAAGCAGAGTTAAGCTGTACAATAAGGACATATTTCTATTAATAATGAAAAGGGCTGAGCCGCGAGCAGGGGAACACACAGGGAGCTGGCAGTTGGATCTCATTTAATTTCAGAGAGCACAGGGAGAGAATGGCAGACAAAGGCGAAGGGAAACAAAGGGGCAGAGGCAGGGGCAGAGGCAGAGGCAGAGACAGACAGCTGAGTGGGAGGGAGGGTACCCAGAGCTGCGCCCCGCGGGCCTGAGATGTAACCGGGAGTCCCGGCACTCCGGCACTCGCAGGAGACCCCGTCCTGAGGCCCCCGGGGCCTCCCTCCTAATCCAAAGGGAGCACAGCACAGAAGGGTCCCCCAGGAGGACCAAGGGGCCCTGGGCATGAGCTCTCCTAACAGGACTCCCTTCCTCCCTTGGAAAACAGCAGGGCCGCAGCCCTTCTGGCACTCTGACCCTGCACCAAGGAGCGTGCAACAACCTCCCGTCGACCGGGACATGTGGACATCACTGCAAATGGGGGGCAGATGGCAGTGTTACATTCAGGGGCTAGTACATCTCACCTGACCTAGAGAGCCCTAGGGGACAGGCCACAGGCTGGGGGACCCAGTGAGGTCTGGAAAGTAATGGGAACTGAGTCGGCCCAGGGGCCCCAAGGGGATGCAGAGCACAGGGCCAGTGCCCAGGCCTGCCAGGTGACCATGCTGCCCTGCCAGCCTGGCCACTCCTGACTCCCTGCCCTGAAGTCCTGGCCTCTGTCCATTCCAGGCCAAGGCTGGCCCTCCCCATCAGGGGCCGTCTCCCCACCTCCCTCCGTCCCTCTCCCCCCCTCCCTCCGTCCCTCTCCCCCCCTCCCTCCTTCCCTCTCCCCTCCCTCCCTCCCTTCCCCCCTGTCCTCACTTCCTTCCTTTCTGCTCCCCCTCATCCCTCCCCACTCCCTCCCGAGCCCTCTCTCTCACCATTTCTCTGCCCTGCCCCTTGGCCCGGCCCCCTGCCCTCCTGTTCTTACCTTGCCCCCTCTCTCCGCCCCACACAGTCCATTCCCGCTCTCCCCTCTCTCTCCTGCCCCAGCAGTGTCTCTGCTCCTCACTGCCAGGTGTGATCCTCACCCCCTTTCTTTACTCTCCCCTCCTACTCCCCCTAATTCCCTGTGGCCCAGGGAGGGACCGTGGCTGGGGCAGGGAGGTCCTGGTGGGAAAGGCTTTTGTGGCAGGGCCCCCCTCACCCCCTCCTCAGCCCAGATCCCCACCTGCCAGGGTCTCAGGTAAAGGCTGGAGATTAGCTCTGGTCCTCCGTGTTGTCCTGCAGGGCCAGGCCCAGGGTCCCCTCCACGCTGGGCACAGGGACTCCCCGTAACTGGTCCTTTGGTCCTGCCCTCTGAGTCACTCCCCTGCTCCTGCTGCCCTTGGGGACCCCCATGAGTTACCACAGACCTGGACCACCAGCCTTACCCACCTCGCCTCACAGCCCAGAAGCCCAGGCTCCAAGACTCCATTTCTGTAACCCCAGTCCATCCCCACAAGCCAACAGGGGGGGAGGGGATGCCAAGCATGGGGAGCTCAGGGTTGTGACCTGGCAGCTTTGTACCTCAGGAGGCCCCTGCCCCTCTGCCACCACGGGAGGCCCCCACGAGAATGTCAGCCCCAATCCGTCCTGTTCACTGCTGACCACCCAGCTCCTGGAGCAGCGCCTGGCACACAGCAGGTGCTCGATACCTGCTGTTACATCACAGAGCAGGAGAGACTGGCAAGGGAACAGGACCTACCTCTGAGGAGTCTGGCACAGAGAAGGGACACAGGAGTACGTGGGCTGGGTCAGCACAGAGGGAACTGGAGGTGTCTGAGGTCACAGAGCAGGGCAGTGGAGGAGCCTGGTCCCCAGACCCAGCTGTGCTCTGCGGCTCTGTCCCCCCACCCTTTCATCCACCCTAAAAGCTGATGCCTCTGTGCTGCTGGCTCCGGAAGAGTTTGTGCAACTGTGGCGACATTTGGCAAGGTGAGTGTCGCTACCCCATTTTACAGAGGGAAGAACTCAGGCTTGGGGGGTGACTTGTCTGAGGCCACGCGCCCGCCCCGTCCTGCTGGGCTGCATCCCAGTCCCAGACTGTGACTCCCCTGGGGACCCGCCTGAGCGTTCCTGGCACGCGCCCCTCTCACCCGTCCAGAGGGGACCATTACGCCTTTACAAGTCCTGATTTATATACTCGCAGGGGCCATCAGTCCTGCCAGGGATTTATAGGTCTCTAAGTGGTCATGTCTCTGGGGGGAACACAAACGTGAATCAGGAAGGAACTGCCAGCCCCGTTAGCCCTGAGGCTGCAGGGCCAGCGGCTCCATTGATCCTCAGGGCCCCTCGGGTGCACAGGGTTCCAGAAGGTCCTTTAGGAGGCCAAGGTGAAGCCACACTTGCAGGCAGCCCCATGTCAGGCTGCACCACCAGGGGACACGTCCTATCTGGGCAGGGGCAGGGGCCGCCTGAGCTCCCGGGGGCTGCGCTTGGGTCTGGTCTCTTGTTTTTAGGGCAGAACAAAGAAAAGAGCCAGGGCAGCCGGGCTCAGCATAATTTGGAGGGGCCACGGGTGGGGAGGGCGGAGACAGGCCTCACGGCAAGTTGAAAACGCTGACACAAGTGTGAGTCCATCGGATACTCTGGGCTTGCTCACGCCGTTCTGCATAGTACTTCTGTGTGTGTTTGAAATTTTCCAGGAAAGAATTTAAACAGCCCCAGCGTGGCCAGCTGGGATTTTCTCACTTGCCTGGCAGCTGGATCAGGTTCAAGAGCTCAACCTGGCTTTTCCAGGCTAGAGTCCCCTTGGGGTCACTATCTCGTCACAGCAGAGATCACATTGGTGGCCCTGCACCCCCAGTGCCCAGAATAGGGCCTGGCACACGGTAGGGGTTTAGTAAATGCTTCTTTGAACTAATTTGCCAGTGGACAAGTAAGAGTGTGTGCAGAACAGGAAGAGTCTGGCTGAGGGTGCTGGGAGCTCAGCAGACTCAGGGGGACCTTGGCCAACCCCAAAGCTCTGTAGAGTGCCCTGAAGAGAGGAAGCCGACCGTGCTGGAGACCCCAGGCAGACTGGGACCCCAGGGGGTAGGGCCGAGGGCAATTTCAGCTTTATAAATGGCAAAGCCCTCTAACAAAAAATGGACCACTTTGGGATGAAAGTGAAGGCCCCGTCCCTGGGGAGGTGCAATCAAGAATGGGCAAGAAATCGAAAAATCCCGTCTGGGGGTCAAGACTGGACTGCACAACTTCTAAAGGCCTCTAAGGCCCAGCTGGGCCTCTGGCAGCAGCCCTCTCACACCCATGCAGGCAGCAGTGGGCCCGGCTACCCCAGGATGGCTTCCGAGGCTGGAAGAAGGCAGGGCCATCCAGGCCACTAACCGTGTTTTCAGGGAAAGCAAGTGGCCAGGGGGTGGATTACTGCCTAAATATTTGCTCAGTGCTCCAGGGCTGGAAGCCTCCCCGCTAGCAGCCCAGGACTGAAGGAAGGGGAGACCACACCCAGGGGGCTCAGCTCTCTGCACCTCACATTTCCCATCCAGGAGCCTGCAGGCAAGTGAGGAAACTCAAACTGGTCTGGGGGCTGCAGGAGGGAGGGGCCGTGGGAGGTCACAGGCTTTTGTCAACCTTTAGAGCCCTGGGGCAGCCAGGCCACAGCTCGGGCCTCAGCTCTCTGACACCCCACTTCACACGGCTCCACAAAGCTCCCTGAGGCAGGACGATGACGGGTGGTTATTGTTTACTTCAGGAGAAATTAAGTCCCAAAGAAGGGGTGGCCATGCTGTGCTGGCACAGAGAGTCCCCACTGCAAGGCCTGAGTTCTGAGCTCCCCAGCTCACCTGAGGTCACCTTCTGGAACAAGTTATCAGGGCAGCCACATCCTAGGGAAGGCAGAAACATGAACTCTGAGGACCTGTGGGCCATTTGCCTCTCAGAGACTCAGTGTAGCAGCCTGCACAGACCAGGTAAAGCTTTAGCATCACCTGGGAATCCCCACAGCTGCACGTGTAGCCTCCACCTCGGAGCAATGCACTCATCCTCCTCAGACCTGAGCCCGATGGGCTGCTATTGAAAGCTCCCCGGGAAACTCCAGTGCCCAGCAGGGGTGGGGAAGCCAATCCAGAGGTTACCACTCACCACAGCCAATACAGTCAGTGCTTTACACACATGAGTTGTTTAATCTTCACACAACCCTATGCAGAAGCTTCCACTATTGTCCCATTTTACAGATGAGAAAACTGAGAGCAAGGGAGGTGAACTGCCCAAGATCACACATGGCCAAGGCAGGCCGTGAACTTGTGTCCTCCCAGCCACAAAGCCCAGGCCCTTGGCCAATCTCTGAGCTCCACAACTTTGCTATCCTCACACTACTTTGCGATTTTTGACCTGGGCTGGGTTTGAACCCACCACCTCCAGCATATGGGGCCGGCGCCCTATTCCTTTGAGTCACAGGCACCACCCTGTCCCCCACACTCCTGAGGTGAGGGGTATGTGCCAAGTTGAGATGTGACCCCAGGATAGCGAGTCAGCTGCAGTTCACAGCCTGCCTCTTATGGGAGATGGTTTCACACTCTGGCCCTCAGTGTCCTCATCTGCACGGTGGGAACCACACTTCCAGCCCTCCTGAGACCTGGAGAATAAAAAGCAATAATGGACATAAGGTCAGTTTGCACACCATGAAGGGCTGTGCTGAGTGAGGCGGCATTGTCCCCAGACTGTGGCAATTTACTCTCATCTGTGGTTTCCTTCATATTAGTCACGCCACCACCACCAGTTTACATACAAAAAAATGTAATTGCTTCATGTTCATAAAAATCTCAGTACTGTAAGTGACAAATAAACCTTCCCTCACCCGTCCCTTAATTAAATATACAAACAGCTTCAGAAACATAAAATTTAAATTGGTTGAAGTGTGACCCAATGAGACTGAAAACAAAACATCTTAGGTCTTGTACCAAATAGTAAAATACTTGGAAGCCTTGAGGAGCCTTCGAGATATTTACATCAATAAGAGAACCTGCTTCAGGGTGGGCAAGTGACCTGAGGAGAAACTTCTCTGAAGAAGACAGGCTCACAGCCTATAAACACATGAAAAAATGCTTATCATCCTTAATCATCAGAGAAAT